>SNVD02007846.1:0-300576 GCA_013180625.2 Boswellia sacra
GGGTCTACTAGCATTTAAATACAAAAGAGAGCCAATCATACCTCGATATTTTGTTACCTCAACATCTTTTCCTTTCTCATCTTTGTCAAGCTTGGTTAATGTACCCATAGTTGTGTTATATGTCCTTGAATTATCCATGCCAAACTTCTTGAGAAGATCTCTTGTGTATTTAGCTTGATTTATGAAGATCCCATCCATTGATTGCTTGATTTGAAGTCCAAGAAAGAAATTTAATTCTCCCATTAAGCTCATTTCAAATTCTTGTTGCATGCACTTGGAAAATTCCTCACACATAGAGACATTAGTAGCACCCAATATAATATCATCAACATAGATTTGAACAATTAATAAATCATCATTTTTTGTTTTAACAAAAAGAGTAGTATCAACTTTTTTCATTTCAAACCATTATCAATGAGAAATTTGCTCAATCTATCATACCGTGCTCTTGGTGCTTGTTTCAAGCCATAAAGTGCCTTTTTGAGTTTGAAAACATGGTTTGGAAAATCATGATTTTGAAAACCAAGAGGTTGCTCTACATATACTTCCTCCATAATGTAACCATTTAAAAATGCACTTTTGACATCCATTTGGTCTAATGTAAAATTTTTATAACATGCAAATGCACACAACATTCTAATGGATTCTAATCTAGCAACCGGTGCAAAGGTTTCCTCATAATCAATACCTTCTTCTTGATTGTATCCTTGAACAACAAGTCTAGTTTTGTTTCTAATAATGGTGCCATTTTCATCTACTTTATTTCTAAAAATCCATTTAGTGCCTATAATAGAATGATTTTTGGGTCTAGGGACTAATTCCCAAACTTGATTTCTTTCAAATTGGTTTAATTCTTCTTGCATAGCCAAAATCCAACTTTTGTCATTTTCGGCTTCTTTAAAAGTTTTTGGTTCAAATTGAGAGACAAATGCAAAATGATTACAAAAGTTCCTAAAAGAAGATCTAGTTCTCATACCTTGTGATGGTTCACCAATAATAAGATCTTTAGGATGAGCTTTTGCATACCTCAATTCCTTTGGTAATTCTTGGGAAGAATCATTTACTTTCTCAAGCTTTTCTTGTTGAAGTTGTAAATCATCTTGACTCTTTTCATCAGGCCTTGATTCCTTGATTTGCCTTTCTACCTCAACAATATCATCATCTAAATTCTTTGAAGAAATAACATTAGTTTCATCAAATTCAACATGCATAGATTCTTTAATAGTACGAGTCTTTTTGTTAAAAACTCTATATGCTTTACTATGGTTGGAGTAGCCAACAAAAATTCCAATATCAGCTTTTGCATCAAATTTTCAAAGGTTATCCTTGGTGTTTAAAATAAAACATTTACATCCAAAAACTTTAAAAAATCCAATGTTGGGTTTTCTTTCTTTCCAAAGTTCATAAGGAGTTTTCTTCATTAAAGCTCTAATATGGACTCTATTGATTATAAAGCATGCTGTATTAACGGCTTCGGCCCAAAAATATTTTGACAAATTATTTTCAAGTAACATGGTCCTAGCCATTTCTTGGATAGTCCTATTTTTCCTCTCAACAACACCATTTTGTTGTGGAGTTCTAGTTGCGGAAAAATTATGTTCAAAACCATTTTCACCACAAAGATTTTCATACACGACATTGTCTACTTCACCACCATGATCACTTCTAATGGATACAATAGAATGCCCTTTTTGATTTTGAACTCTTTTTATAAATTTTGAAAAAGCTTGTATGGCCTCATTTTTAGTTTTCAAGAATAACACCCAAGTGAATCTTGAATAATCATCCACAATAACAAAAACATAATACTTTTCACCAAGACTTTGAGTTCTTGATGGTCCAAATAAATCCAAATGAAGTAATTGTAGAGGTTTATTTGTTGAAATAAATTTCATTTGTTTAAAAGAAGTTCTCACTTGTTTTTCAAATTGACAAGCATCACAAATCTTATCCCTTTCAAATTTTATTTTTGAAGACCATCAACTAAATCATTTTTAGAAATTTTTGAAATTGTGTCCATGCTAGCATGACCTAATCTTCTATACCATAACCAAGCATCATGATTAACAATGAAACAATTTTCTACATGATCATTAACATCAATATCAATTGTATAAATATTACCACATCTATACCAACAAATAATGTCTTATTGTTACTAACATCCTTAATCACACATCTATTAGGCTCAAAAGTAACAAAATATCCCTAATCACACAATTGACTAATGCTAATCAAATCATGTTTTAAACCATGAACAAGCAAAACATCTTTATTAATAGGTGAAGAAGGGTTAACAATATCACCATTTCCAAACATAAATAAAATTATAAAAACCCGTCTTTGGCATTAGCACGAAGGTCACAATCCTCCTTTCTTCTGATTAATCTTGAAATTTGGAGGCATCCTCCGGTCATATGCCTGAGGCATCCACTATCTAAGTACCACTTGTGTTTGCCACTCCTTTGTCTCTACAATCAACATTCAAGGAGTAACTTTTTGGTACCCAAAAGTTCTTGGGTCCTTGGGGTTAGTTATGATACTTTTTGGGACCCATATTTGTTTTAAATTAGGATTTCTTTTAATGGAGCAAGAATGCACATTGTGTCCTTTTCTTCCACAATAAGTACATGAATGATTAGGATTATTCCTAATAGATGCATGAGCAAAATAATTTTTAAAATACTTTTGATTTTTATGAGTTTTATATCCTAAACCTCTTTTATCAAAACACACCTTTGGTTTTGTAACATAGAATTCAAATTTTTTGTTCTTTTTGTAAAACTATCAACAATATTTCTTAAGTCATTATTTTACTTTTTCAAAAATAACATTTTTCTTTCTCTAATTTATCAAAATCCTTTGTTTAAAATATCATTTTCAGTTTTTAATAAATATATTTGATTTTCCAAACTTTCAAAATCTTTTGCTTTAAAATTTCATTTTCAATTTCTAAAGCGTCATTTATTTCCACCAACTCTTCTAATTAAGATAACATGATTTTTGACTTCTTTTTGAAAGCATTGATTTTTGAGTTTTTCTTATCAATTTGCACATGTAAATTTTGGAATGCTTCAAGTAATTCATCATATGAAAGTTTAGGATCATAGTTTAGAATAATTACCTCATCGTCACTTAAAGCCATGAAGCACATGTTTGCCACTTCGCAATCTTCTTCTTCGGTAGAGCTAGCTTAACTATCATCCCAATTTGTGGCTTTCATTGCTTTGGATTTCTTGTTTTGACTTTTGAAGTAAGGACAATCCATCTTTACATGTCCCGATTTCTTGCACTCATAGCAAATGACTGATCATTTTTCTTTATCTTGCTTTGAGCTTTGCCCTTTGTAACTCTTCTAGAGTTCTTCCTTGAATCCTTGGTTTCTTCTAATCATCCTTTTTAGCTTTCTTGTGATGAATGCAAGAATCTTCACAGCTCCTTCATTTTCGTTGGACTCATCATCTTCTTTGTTGAAGATTTGAAAGCGATATTTTTTTTGTTTCCTTGAAATCTGCTTCGTCTCCTTCAGTGATTTCAATGAGTCATGAGAGAACCCATAAGTTCTTCTAATGGTAGTTTGGTGATGTCCTTTGCTTCTTGAATTGCCATCACCTTTGGCTCCCAAGATTTTGGTAGACACCTAAGAATCTTTCTCACCATTTCAACATTAGAATAAGATTTACCAAGAGATTCAAACTATTAATAATATCCGTAAATCTAGTAAACATTTCAGAAATTGATTCATCCGATTTCATCTTAAAAAGCTCATAACTATGAACTAGCATACTAATTTTAGATTCCTTAACTTGACTAGTTCCTTCATGAGTTACTTCAAGTGTGTGCCATATTTCTTGTGCCGTAAAACAAGTAGATATTCTATAAAACTCATTTCTATCTAGAGCACAATATAACACATTCATAGCTTTAGCATTCAAACTCAATTTCTTTTTATCATCTTCACTAAACTCTTTAGGTTCTTTAAGCGTGCTTTCTCCATTTTCAATTTTGTAGGAACAAAAGGTCCTTCCAAAATAATAGACCATAAATCATAATCAAAAGATTTCAAGAAAATACTCACTCTAGTTTTCCAATAAGAGTAATCACTTCCATTAAAATGGAGGTCTAAGAAATAAAATCCTCAAATATAAGTTGATAAAGTTGCCATAGCTCAAAATCGATTAAGATTTAAAAAAAATTGAGCAACCTTGCTCTGATACCACTTGTTGAAAAAAAAAAAAAAACCCAGTATAGAAACAACACAAGAGGGGGGGGGTGAATTGGGTTTTTATTTATAAAAACGGATTTAGAAAACTTTTCTTGAAAGATCAAAATTATTTAACTCTTTCTTTGAGAATAAAGGTGAAGAAGATGAAAATAGAATGCAATCAATAGAATAGCAATAAAGAACAATCACAAGTGCAAGTAAATGTAAAGAGCATAGGGAGAGAGAGAGTGCAAACTCAATTTTACTTGGTTCGGCAAACCTTGCCTAACGTCCAGGGCTCCTAGCTCCTTCCACAAGCTAGGCTTTCCACTAAGTTGTAGAATACTTTACAAATTGCTTGATGAACAACTTCACCAAGACTTTTTTTCTTCAACTCTTGATAACACCACACCAAGAGTTCTTCTTGATGAACAACCTCACCAAGGAAAAAGTTCTCTCAAGGATATCTTTTATCCTTTACAAGAAGATCTCACTCTCACACAATATAAGAACAAAGAAAAGTTTTTACAACAAAAGTACAACCTCTTCAAAAGAGTAGATAAAGAGTAGATAAAGAATATAAAAGCTCTATAAACTTGATATTTCTTTTGGCTTTTTTGCTTGATAAAAATGCTTCTCTTGCACTTGTTGAATGCATGGGAGAATGGCTCCTTTTATAGGCAAATGAGATGAACTTAATCAAGTGAAGACACCAACTCCAAATTTTCTGCCCACCATAAAAACCGTAATTTTGTATTCCATTTTTGTCAATGTTACGTTTGAAATTTGAAAATCTACAAAACATAAAAGATTTGCACATTTGAATAAGCTTTCCAACTCATTAAAATCAAGTCATTTGGATATCTGTAGCTCAAGATATGGCCAAAACACCATTCGGTGCTCATGTGACTTGATTTTTCTTTCTTGTGTCAGTCTACCAAATTGAATGATAATTCTGTCAGCCTTCCGTTTGAAATTTGAATTTCTTCAAAACATAAAAGATCTGCATATTTGAATAAGCTTTCCAAAACATTAAGAATCAAAGCATTTGGATATCTCTATCTTAAGATATGGCCAAAACACCATTCTGTGCTCATGTGAGTTGATTTTCTTCTTTGTGTCAGTCCACCGAATTGCATGTCAATTATGTCAGCCTTCTGTTTGAAATTTGAATTTTTTCAAAACATATGAAATGTTCTTCATCCGCAAGAATGAAGTCATTTTGATTTTTCTAGCTCAAGATATGTCCAAAGGAGTATCGTGCGGTGCTCATGTCAGCTGCTTCCATTTGTTTTCAACTTGCATGATGATTTGGACAACCTTGCACTTGAAATTTGAATTTTATTAAAACATATGAAATGTTATAAATTGAGTAAGCTTTCCAAAGGCCCAAGAATCACGTCATTTGGATGTTTGTAGAGATATATATGACCAATTGATTGAACATTGCTCATGTGTCACATTCCTTGAGTCAATCCTTGTTCTTAAACTTTGGTGCCTTTAACATGTAGTCTTCTCCTTAGCTTCAACACTTCATTTTAATAAGCCTCTTCTTCATTTTACAATTACTTCAATGATCTTACTCTTGCTCATAAATAAACAAGTTAGTAAATCTCAATTAATCAATGTGTATTGTTATCATCAAAATTATCATGTAGTCTTAGGGCTAACATAAATAAACCTAAATATGCTTAATTCAAAGCAAGAAAAATAAAGAACAAAAGAGGAGGGAGAAGAGAATACTACTCTAAAGATGTACCATTTTCGGGTTTAGAGCAATAGAATGCCTAAAAAATATTGAAGTAGAAAAGATTCCTTGAACTCTCAAGTGTGTCTTCAATAGGGAGTAGAAATGATTTTGGTGTGTCTTAAGAAGTGCACCAAAAGTGTGCTTATATAGGCTTTCTTTGGAGTGAAATTTGATAAAAAAACCAAGTGGGATTCGATGAACAGTGCTAGTAAATAGTACCGGGTGACTAAGGCCTCCAATGAATAGTGCTCTTTGAGTCAATTATGTTCAATCAACTAGAACTTTTTGTATAGAACTTCGATTTACAATTCGTAAATTTCTACAAAAACTAGACATGTGGAGTTTCGCAACAGTATATTATTCATTGTCTGTTTCCTTTTGGATTAATTTCTATGATTTTTTAAATTCAGTTTTCTAAGTTTTTAGGTCTTTCACTTTGGCACACCTTTCTTTCAGTTCAAGGTCAATTCGACCATTCCACATTGCTCAACACACGTCCGTGTTTCATCATTGAACTAAAAAATCAAGTGTCTACAAGTATACTTTCTTATAAGACCCACTTATAACATTAAGCTTGTTATATATATAGTGTCAAGACTTTCTTTCTACTATGCATAGCCTTGACCATCACATTGTCAATGTAGCTATCACCATGACATGATCTATATAGCTAAAACCATCTCATGGTTTTTTAAAAATCCAGTTACAATTTGCGTGTAGTATAATCTTCCTTTAAAGCATATGATCATTTAAGCATAGAAGTAATTGGATTTATTTTTTGTAAAAATATACATACACCTTTGTCAATGATTATACAATCTTTTGAATATAACTACATGATGCGTGGGATGCAAAAATACAGACGCAGTTACCCAAAATAATCTACAATATATTTTATAGTGCCTTAATCAAATAATTATCACTTTTCTTTAAGAAAATGTGATAACTCAATTTGACTAAATTAGAACTCTTTCTAATAATTATTATTATTTCCAAAATAACTCATATTTCAATAATAGTAACCACCATATTTTGATCTTTAATTAATGAATTTATTCCAATAGGGAATATTTTTTCAAAAATTAAGTTGAGAGTTTGACTATTGTTTCAATCAAATTCCAAAATTGCACTAAAGTGAGATCTTTATAAGAGAAAACACAAAGGGCTTTTTGGAACGACTTTATCCATTTAGGAGATCTTATCTTGGAAAACAACTATCATAAGCCCTGCTATAGAGAGCATGGTCCTAAGATAGGCCAAGACGAGACTTATAAATAGCCCATCCAAAAAGACCAACAATTGAGACCTTAGGTTTTAAATTAATAAATCATTCTCCCACGCAAACATTTAAAATATTTGGGATTTTAATTTAAAATGTGATCCATATAACTGTTTTATCCACATTTTAACTTCCTTAATTAATCCCATTAATTAAGTCCATGATTTATATTCTATTTATCCAACTCCTTTGATAAATATATAAATTGTCTTTATTTAATTACTCTAATTAATCTAATTAGATTCATGATTTATATTATATTTATCAAACTCTTTGATAAATATATAAATCATCTCTAATTACTTTAATTAATCTAATTAGTAAAATAATTATGATTTATACATACCATTAACCAAACTCTTTGATTAAGTATATATAAATCAATGCATGGATGCATGAACATGTTATAATGCATGATGTGGCATTCCCTTTTTCTCTATATGGCATGTGACATGTCTTTATTTCGTTTAACACTTAAATAAAATAAACATACATAAAGCATATATGTTGGTATAAACACTTGGCATTTTTCCTAAAAATATTACAATAATATTTTTTTTTGAGTTCTTGTATCTTCTTATGTCCTCTTGGCATGCCCTTTGTGTTTGAATATGTCCATTAGTTCCAAGAAAATTTCAAAAATTCATAAAATTGAAAATTTTTAGTGTTTAGTGAACTATTTAACACTGTTCATAAATTGCAAAAATTTTCACAAGACACCCTACATATCTAAAATGTTTTTAGATTTATAGTTTCACCCCTATAGATTGCAACTTTGATTTTATGGGCTATGCAACTTCGAATTTGTCACTGTTTTGGGCTATAAAACCACAAAAACATGATGAAAAAAATGGAAGACTACCCAATAAATAAATTGTCCTTACTTAGGCCCAAGTTTTAAAATAAACTAAGCCTATTAAGTGAAACAACTTGGAACCAACTTGGGTTTGGCTTTGGGTGAACTCATGAAACCCAACACCATGATTTTGTTCACACATTAGCTGCTATTAGGCATCATAAAATAGCCCATTATATCCAACTTTAGTGATGAACAATCAAGATAGGCCTATAAACTAAAACCTAATAGCCTAATGGGCCTTAAAACATAAAAACCATGGGCATTGGACTTAGGCTCACCACGCATGGGCTTGGGTCAATTTGATTGGACTTAGGGCTTTCTAGGAAACCCTTTGGCCCATCAAATCCACATACCCTAGACATGTTCTAGGGTTAGCCGCTACCTCAAAAGTAACCCCAATGCCTATTTTTGCAAACCCTCAGACTTAGGGTTTTTGGCGCAAAACTTTTGTGGCCTAAACCTTAGCCTCCTCCTATGTTGATTCAACCTCCATGCTCTATGATCTTTTATGCTTTTACATCAATTCAAAGTACAATACATGAATAACAATTAATTACAAACAACTTTTATACCAAATACACAAAAACTCTACTATGACTGAAAATAAACAAACATAGAGAGTAACTTAATGGCATATAGGCCACCCCTCAAATATTACGTACCCGAAACAATAAAAGCACAATCAAAACTCTAGGCCAAGTATTAAAGCAAAAATACACATCCATGTCATTCATTACATCAACATTCATCTCACGAGTCGTATGCAATAAACGAGAAAACCCTAATGCCACATTATCTAACATGTTATTAATATTGAAAGCAAAAAATTTTTGTTACCTACTCAATCACTAGTGGAGGAACTAAAGCTCTGATACCAATTATAGGAATTCGGTGCCAAATTTGAACACTTCAAAACTGTGGAATAGCCTTCGGGACCAAGATCTTGTGCACAGGCTTCAAAATTTATGTTGTGCATTCTTACTACTTTAGTTCCTAGGTATGTCTAAAAACTATCTAACGAGACATGCGGGCGTCTTAAAATCATTGAACTATATCGGTTGAACAGTATTGATAGACAGTGAAGGATGACCAGTATTTTTAATAAACAGTGCCTTGTTAACAGTAACTGAAAAATAGTGCTGCATAAATAATGACTGGTAAACAGTAACTATGAACAGTGTCACTGAAAAGTAATCGATAAACAGTGTCGCATGAACAGTGACAACTTGTTCCCTGTTCAGTCAAACTCTAATAACACTGCCCTAATTCATCCTCTATTTAATCCCTATGTAATTTTGACTAGTAAACCTAATCCTATTAGGCTTAGTCTAATTAATTTTCTGGGCTCCTAGAACTTAATCTCACTAAGTCTTGAATTGGGCCTTTAATACTCAATTAGAAACCCAAATTTGTGTAGACTTTTAATTAATCACATTAATTATAAGCCCAGTAATCTAATTATTTAAATTGGCCTAAATACTCTATTATTTAAATAATTTGATTAATTAAATAATAAGCCCATTTACTAGTCAAATATAATACCTAGGGTTTATTACCGAATTAAATTAAATAATTACTTTGTCAAGTCAAATCCTTTTCCAAATAATTTTTATCAGCTACCCAAGGGACCTTGTTAGATATATTTAATTACTAGCTCCAATAAGTTTGACCCAGTATTCTGTTATCTCATAAATGTAGTAGGCCCCATCTATTAACTCTGGTCCATTCCGTTATAGGTCCAAAGCTGTACTCTTGAATTAAATACTCTTTACAAGAAGTTTAATAATTTAATCTGATTAAATTATTTCCTTAAGCCATATCCATAGAGGTAGGTATGATTTACCGTGTTACCCTTCCAATTACATGTTGAGCCCTTAATACCAATTTTACACCATTTAAATTAGTTGAGATTTATTAAAATAAATCTCAATTTAATGAACAACTTTCATTAAACACTTGGCTATGATTCTCTCAAATAAGACCTTGTAAAACCATGAGGGTGGTATTCTACAATCGTTTTGGAGTCATGAATTCCATATCTATGGTATTGTACTAGCATACAAATCTTACAATCCCAACAAACCAAGGTGATCAATGGTACCCGAAAAGGGTACGTATTGAGAGTAGTCCTCTCTTCTCCCCCCTATTTTCTTATTTACTTTTCTTGCTCAGAATAAGAATGTTCAAGGTTTCATTCATGCTTAGGAGCATTGATGAACACTTAAATATGCATGTTTAATAAGAGTTTAGTTCATCATATTGCATTAATAGTGTCATTAAATTCCTCAACTTAAGCATATTTGTAGCATTTGCATCTTTGGAATTAATTTCTCTTAATTTTGGTTTTGTTACAGGTTCGGTAAAATGGGCATAACTCTCTATTTATATATCAGAATGGTGCAATTCTTAATGTTTTGGAAAGATGATTTAATTGTCTACAAGATTGCATTTCACAAGCATCATCAAATTCGGGCTCTTAGTGGACCAAAATTGGGCTTGAAGTGAACCCATCTACAGTCTCGGCCCAGTCTGACCAGGCCTCAGTATTTGGACCGTATCTCTCAAAATACGTATCAAAATTGTGCAAATCAATATGTTCTAGAAAGCTGAGAGAAATATCTACAACTTTCATGAAGACATGTGATTAAAATTCACAACATTTCGATGTCAAAATTGATGGTCAAAGTCGGTGCCTAATGATCCCAATTGTCAAAGATATTTACAACTAATATTTGACAATTATGCCCTTGTAATTTGACAAGTTTGCCCCTGGATGTATCTATAAATAGAGGTGCCTTGTGACCCATTAGGGCATCTTGGCCTTGGCTGGAACATTTTGGCTTTGGCTAGGATCTTGTATTGTGTTTTGTGTGTTTATGTTATTAATGAATTTCCTTTTTCTTGCATTTTATTTTCTTTCTATTATAATGTTCTTCTAATTTCTCTTTTGCTAAGGTGAAAGGGTGAAACCCTTGATATGAGAATAAGGATTCTCTAACCCTTAATATGTGCTTAATAATCTTAATCTTATAATGTTTATTCAATATGATTTATATTTAATTTCTTAATCAATCTTGACACCACTCGTAAAGTGGAGGTCTTGATCCATTGTCGACAATCCTTGGCACATCAAATGCTTGGATCCTTTCTAGATGATGTATGGTTCTTCCTTACCGACACGAATCTAGTTAGGAACCTTGATTTGTTGTAGACATATAGGGATTGGCACATTGGATGCTTGAACCCATTTACAAGAAGTGGTATAAATATTGGTAATGAAACAAATATAATTGGTATAACTAAAATGGGTTAATTATCCTTATTTGAAATATCAAGGGCGGATCCTCTAACCTTAGCCTTCATTGTTATGTGTTAATTCCTCTTGTATTTTAATTATTCTATTGTTTATGAACTTTTTATTTTATTTACTATGGTAGGTTCTACCACCTTATGAAATTGTTCTTTAATTTACTATGGTTGGTAATACCACCTATTTCCATGGATGGTTTTACCTCCTTTTGCTTTTTGCTTTATATTTAAATGGTCGGTAATACCACCTATCATCTTACATATTTATTGATATTATCTTGTCATTTCTTTGAATTATTCACACCATATTTGCTTATCTTATAATTTGTGACGCTAAAATTCCCTTCCTCGTGGATCGACCTCGGACTCACCGGGTTTTATTACTTCGACACTCCTATACTTGGGAGACAATCCTTTTTCGGATGTGTCAAGTTTTTGGCACCGTTGCCGGGGAAGGTAAAAAATTGGCGTGCAAAATTGTAAGTGTTCTCTTTTCTCATCTTAGATCTAAATTTTTTATTTTTGTGTGTTCATCTTTTGCTCTCTTTTCTTCTTCCTTTCTTGCATGAAAATTTGGTCACGAACATCTAGTGGTAGACTTGTTAGAAAAACATCATCTTCCTTAGAAAACATGGCCAACAATCATGAAGAAATATTCACGGATGAAGGGGACAACCGTTCGCAACAAAATGATCAAAACCAACGAAGAACCCTCAAAGACTACATGAATCCGGTAAGGACTAGTGCACCATCTTGTGTAGTTTCTCCTCCAGATTCATCCATTTCAATTTCAAACCAAGTTTTGTTCGACTTCTACCCACTTTTCATGGCCTTGACATGGAGAACCCATATTCGCACTTGAAACTCTTTGAAGAGGTATGTAGCTCCTACACTGACCCAAATTGTAGCATAAACACCATTAGATTAAAGCTTTTTCCTTTTTCTTTTAAAAGATAAAGCTAGAACATGGCTACAAAATTTGAGGTCGAATTCCATCAGTTCATGGGATGAGATGAAACAACAATTTTTGAAAAAATTTTTTCCTACCCATAGAACAGATTCTCTTAAAAGACAAATTTCTGATTTCTCTCAGAAACAAGGGGAAACCCTTTACCAATGTTGGGATAGATATAAGGAACTACTTAATACCTGTCCTCACCATGGTTTCGAAACTTGGAGAATAGTTGCACACTTCTATGAAGGGTTAACACCTCAAGATAGGCAACTAGTGGAATTAATGTGTAATGGAGAATTTAAAGAAAAAGACCTTGAGGAAGCACTTGACTTCCTAGATTCCTTGGCAGAAAAGGCACAAAATTGGGACACTGCTGGCACCTATGAGGTACCAAGCAAGGCCCAAACCTCGACATCCAATAGAGGTATTTACAACCTTAGGGAAGACCATGACCTTCAAGCCAAATTCGCATCCCTAGCTAGAAAAGTCGAGGCTTTAGAGATGAAAAAGAGTGGTCAATTGAAATCTATTCAAGAAAATGTCTGTAACATTTGTGATGACAATGACCATTCTACTGATGATTGCCCAACTTTGCCTGCCTTTAGGGAATGTCTCCATGAAGAAGCCAATGCCTTGAACACTTGCAAAAGGCCAAATCACAATCCATATTCACAAACCTACAATCCTGGCTGGAGAAATCATCCAAATTTTAGCTGGAAAAATGATAATCATGCACAATCTTCACAAGTCCCTTTTCAAACACGACAAAATTTTCAAAATTCTCATGATCATGCATATGCTCCTCCTCCTAGGAATGACTTGGAAGAAACATTGCATTCATTCATTACAAAGCAAGAGACTTTCAATAGTCAAACTACTCAAACACTAGCAAATTTTTCAGAAACTCTTGCAAAATTTGCATCTACATGTAGCATCCAAGAGAAGGGAAAATTTCCTTCTCAAACATTGCAAAACCCCAAAGATCAATCTAACTCAAATGCAGGAATTTCAAGTAACCATTACTTTGACCAAGCCAAGTCAGTCATGACCCTTCGCAATGGTAAGATTGTTGAAAAACACATTCCTAATCCTTGTGAGAAAGAAGAAGAATCGATCTCTAAAGGACAGGAAGAGGTTGCCAACCCAACACCTAGCGAAGAAGAAACCAAATCCTCATCTGTGCCTCCATTTCCTCAAACATTAGCTACACCAAAGAAGCCAACTCACAATTCTGAAATCTTTGAAATTTTCAAACAGGTAAAGGTCAACATTCCCTTGCTTGATGTGATCAAACAAGTACCTTCTTATGCAAAGTTTTTGAAAGACTTGTGCACTGTGAAAAGAAAACTAAATGTGAAAAAGAAAGCCTTTCTAGCCGAGCAAGTAAGTGCTATTCTTCAAAATAATAATACAGTAAAATATAAGGATCCAGGTTGTCCTACAATTTCATGTGTTATTGGAGACCATAAAATTGAACAAGCTTTACTTGATCTTGGTGCTAGTGTGAATTTGCTTCAATACTCGGTTTTTCAAAAACTCAATCTAGGTGAGTTAAAACCAACTTCTGTCACTCTTTTGCTTGCTGATAGATCAATTAAAGTACCAAGAGGAATAGTAGAAGATGTGTTAGTTCAAGTAGATAAATTCATTTACCCGGTGGATTTTATCGTCTTAGACACACAACCAGTGGAAGTAAGCAATTCAATTCCTATCATTTTAGGGCGTCCATTTCTAGCTACCTCTAATGCTTTGATTAATTGCAGGAATGGAGTCATGAAGCTATCTTTTGGGAACATGACATTGGAACTAAATGTTTTCAATATGTGCAAACAACCACATGAAGAAGAAGATGAAATTGAGGAGGCTAATATGATCGAATCTATTGTGGAAGATCACATCCAAAAAGGGAGTTCTTCTGACCCTTTGGAAACTTGTTTAGTAAATTCGTTAGAATCAAGCATGGAACTAGAGTCTGATCTTTCTGATATATGCTCTTTATTGGATTGTGGACAGGTGATGGAAAAAGGCTCAAAATCAAGATTTGAAGAATTGGGGCAAATGAATGAAAGCAAGGAAGATGAAGCTCCCAAGCTAGAATTGAAGCCCTTACCTGAAGGACTGAAATATGCATATCTTGGGGAGAATCACACATATCCGGTGGTACTTTCTCCATCCCTCACATGCGAGCAACAAGGTAAGTTGATAGAAGTGCTTAAAAGGCATAAAAATGCAATTGGGTGGACTTTAAAAGATATAAAAGGCATTAACCCTTTAATTTGCACACATAGAATACATTTAGAGGAAAATGCCAAAACATCTCAACAACCTCAAAGGAGAGTAAATCCACACATGAAGGAGGTCATTAGGGCTGAAGTTCTCAAACTACTTGATGTGGGAATTATCTATCCTATTTCTGATAGTAAGTGGGTAAGCCCTACACAAGTAGTACCTAAGAAATCTGGCATTACGGTAGTTAAAAATGAAAAGGGTGAATTATTGCCAACTCGTGTCTCATCTAGTTGGAGGATGTGCATTGATTATAGAAAATTAAATGCTGTCACTAGAAAAGACCATTTTCCCTTACCCTTCCTTGACCAAATTCTTGAAAGAGTAGCAGGAAACCCCTACTACTGCTTTCTTGATGGATACTCAGGCTACTATCAAATCCCCATTGCACTTGAAGACCAAGAAAAGACCACATTCACGTGCCCCTTTGGCACTTTTGCATTTAGGAGAATGCCTTTTGGACTTTGTAATGCCCCAGCCACTTTTCAAAGATGCATGTTAAGCATTTTCAGTGACATGGTTGAGCATTGTTTAGAAGTTTTCATGGATGATTTAACTGTCTTTGGAAACTCTTTTGATAATTGTCTTGAAAATTTAGAAAAAGTCCTAAAAAGGTGTGTAGAAAAAGGTCTTATTTTGAATTGGGAAAAATGTCATTATATGGTCACTTCAGGAATTGTTTTAGGTCATGTGGTGTCTTCTAAGGGAATTGAAGTGGATAAAGCAAAAGTGGAATTAATTTCCCATTTGCCTCCACCAAAAACAGTTAAAGAGGTTCGTTCATTCTTAGGGCATGCTGGATTTTATAGAAGGTTCATAAGAAATTTTCAGTGCTATATCTAAACCTCTTTGTAACCTCTTAATAAAAGATACTTCCTTTGAATGGACTCAAGAATGTCAAAATGCCTTTGATACACTAATTGGACTTTTAACAACTGCTCCAATTATGCAATCTCCTGATTGGTCCTTGCCTTTTGAATTGATGTGTGATGCAAGTGACTATGCCGTTGGTGCTGTCTTAGGACAAAGAAAGAAGGTAAGCCTTATGCAATATACTATGCAAGTAGGACTTTAAATGATGCACAAATGAATTACACAACAACTGAGAAAGAACTACTTGCAGTAGTATTTGCATTGGACAAATTTCGATCTTATTTAATTGGCTCTCCAACAATTGTTTACATGACCATGCAGCTGTGAAATATTTAATGACTAAACAGGATGCAAAACCTAGACTGATACGGTGGATCTTATTGCTCCAAGAATTCAACATCACAATAAAGGATAAGAAAGGAGCCGAAAATGTCGTTGCTGATCATCTTTCAAGACTAACGACAGAGAAATTAATTGAAACTTCACCTATCAATGATTCTTTTCCTGATGAATTTTTATTTTCTGTTGCTACTGTACCTTGGTTTGCTAACATTGTAAATTTTCTTGCGACAGGGAAAATGCCACCTCATTGGAATGCTCAAGACAAAAGAAAATTTTTAACCGAGGTGAAAATTTTTTACTGGGATGACCCATATCTGTTCAAATATTGTCCAGACCAAATAATGAGAAGATGCATACCCGACAATGAGGTAAGTAGTGTCATTAACTTTTGTCATTCTGAAGCATGTGGAGGACATTTTTCATCTAGAAAAACAGCTGCTAAGATCTTACAATGTGGATTTTATTGGCCTACCTTATTTAAAGATGCACATGCATTTTGCAAAACGTGTGAAAATTGTCAAAAATTGGGATCTATTTCAAAAAGAAACATGATGCCGTTGAATCCCATTCTTGTCGTTGAAATCTTTGACTGTTGGGGTATTGATTTTATGGGACCCTTTCCACCGTCATTTGGTTTTGTGTACATCCTTGTTGCAGTAGACTATGTTTCAAAATGGGTCGAGGCAATTCCATGTCGAAACAATGATCACAAAACAGTTGTCAAATTCTTGAAGGAGAATATCTTAAGTAGATTTGGAATTCCTCGAGCCATTATTAGTGATGGGGGTACACATTTTTGTAACAAACCATTTGACACTTTAATGAAGAAATATGGAATAACCCATAAAATTTCTACACCTTATCACCCACAAACAAGTGGACAAGTTGAATTAGCTAATAGGGAGATAAAACAGATCTTAGAAAAAACGGTTAACCCAAATCGTAAAGATTGGTCTTTAAGACTTAATGATGCACTTTGGGCTTACCGAACTGCTTTCAAAACATCATTGGGAATGTCTCCTTATAGATTAGTTTATGGAAAACCTTGTCACTTGCCAGTGGAAATTGAACATAAAGCTTATTGGGCCATTAAAACATTTAACACAAACTTGAATGATGCTTGCAAGTTACGAAACTCCAACTGAGTGAACTTGAAGAAATCAGGAATGAGGCTTATGAAAATTCTAAAATCTACAAAGAAAAAATGAAGGTTTTTCATGACAAATCCATTGTTAGAAAATCTTTTGAACCTTCACAAAAAGTTCTTTTGTATGATTCAAGATTGCATTTGTTTCCTGGTAAACTTCGGTCTCGTTGGACTGGGCCTTTCATTGTTAAAAATGTTTTCCCTCATGGAGCAGTTGAAATTGAGAACCCAAAGAATGGTCATGTGTTTAAAGTTAATGGACAACGGTTAAAACCATTCTTTGAAAATTTTGACCAAAATGAAGAGTCCATTGCTTTAGTCGATCCTTTTTAAGGATTGATTTTTCCCGGTCAAGTGGCGGATACGGTACTCCGTGACTATTAAAGTCGGTTTTTCAGTTCCCTAAAAACTGTTGCTCACCTTGCATCCACTTTCTTTTCTTCTCTCTCATTTTCTTCACATGGATACCATTCTCTCAAAATTGCACAAACATTTTCCCTCTCTTCCTCAAAATGATTTGCTTAAAATTTATAAAGCTCGTGCAGAAAGACTAAGGTTGTTGATGCGTAAGGGTATTCCTGCTGATTTAAGATGGTTAATTGAAGCCAAGGTTCGATTCTCTTGTGAGTTTTCAGATAATCTTGTTTCCCATATGCCAGGTTTGGGAAAAAGCTCTTATGCCAAAAAGCGAAGAGCGAAAAGGTTACAAGTTTGTCCCAGATGTGCAAGATGGACTTGTAACCAGCGTTGCCGCTCCTTGGGATATTTGTCTAACAATCGAGAGGATAAACTACAGTTCATCAAGAATGGACTGAGTAAGGAGTCTTTGGATGATATCCGAACGACTCTTGAGACGCATTCTTGTGGACTTGTGCAGCGTGAAATTTTTAATTTGTGGACACAATTCCGAGATGAGCAGGAACGCTATAGTCTTGGGAATCTGACTCAAAACGACCCTGTTTGCCAGTTTATAAGAAAACTGGATGGGAAGCATATCCCCAACTCATAGAAGGTGTTTAAGCCGTTTCTAGACGTAAAACCAGAGGAAGATGTGAGCCACAGTCACAACTACCTGTACATATGCATGCGTGCCATCATTTTTGAATTTTAATACCTCATAGCTGTCATTTTTGAATTTGTATCTTTTGTTTGACTTATGGTGTCTTATTTCATCATCTTTTGAATTTTTATGCATTATTGTCAACTTTTTCAACAAACAATCGAGCTACCTAGATAGATATCATCATTAGCATACCTTTTTGCACTCCATAAATACCACATGTCTTGGTCTCTTCTTCACACATAGTTAGAGAGTTACATAGACATGGAGGGAACTTCAAAACGTCGAATCCAAAGGATATGTGTATTCTGTGGATCTCGACCAGGTAAAAGTGAAGAGTTCGTAGAAGTAGCGAATTATCTTGGTAGGCTACTGGCTGAAAGAAAGATTCATGTGGTTTATGGGGGAGGTAGCCTCGGGTTAATGGGTTGTGTGTCAACAGCTGCACATGTAGGGGGTACTCAAGTTTTAGGAGTTATTCCTAAAGCTTTGGCTGTAGAAAGTATTGTTGGAAAAACGGTTGGGAAGGAGTTACAGGTCTCCTCTATGCATGAACGCATGGCACATATGCTCATCAATTCAGATGCCTTTATTGCTTTACCAGGTGGCTTTGGCACTCTTGAAGAAATTTTTCAAATTGCCTCTTGGGCCCAACTGAATCTCCATCAAAAACCCATAGGTTTGTTGAATGTCAAAAATTTCTTTGATCCTTTGATAAGTTTTGTTGATGCAGCTGCGGAACAGAATTTTATCCCTCATTCAGCGAGAAAGATCCTTATTTCTGCCACTTCTGCTGGTGAGCTACTTGACAAATTACAAGAAGTTGAGTATGAACCTGACCCAGCTAGTACTCAAATTAATTGGGCAGGAGGGCAAAACAAAAAGTGCAAATTGGATTTGAATCTCCGTTTGTAATTTTTTTTCTTCTTGTCCTTTATTTTATTTTATTTTATTTTTAGCATGTTATTTTATGAGTCTTTCAGGTCATCTCTCTTGAATAACAGAAGCTTCAGGTAATGTCTCCTATACTTTATCTCTCTACATTTAAACATTGAGGACAATGTTTCATTTGGTTGGGGGGGAAGGATAGTAGACATAAGTGTGTCTTGAAATTTTACTTTTTCTTGCAAAAAAAAAAAAAAAGAAAGCGAGTTAGTAATTAGATTCAGAGTGCGGTGTAAGGAGTTCAAATCCTCTTGAGACGCATTCTGGGTCAGGAATGGCAGAGTAGGGAGGACCAGTTTGAACTCTTGAAACCCATTCTAACCAATTTGTCATTTTATTCTTGCATTTTTGAAGACTTATTTGATATTATTTAGTCTTGATTTTTGAATTTTATAACAAGGAGGTCTTATTCATTTCACTTTGAATCATTCAAATCTATGAACTCTCACAACCTTATCATTTAATAAATTGTGTGCTTATGTGCTCATTAAGCAAGTATCTATGAATCTTTCTTCACACACACACATACCTTGATGTATGATTGTGGGTGGCGAAATGAAATATTGCAATATTTGAGTTCTTTTGTTTTGTTTAGGAAAACAACAAAAGGAAGGGGAAAGTTAAAAAAAAAAATGAAAAAAAATGAAAAATGAAAGAAAAAAAAAAGAAAAAAAGAGAGAAAGTAATGGTGGATAAGTTTGGTCTTGTAGCCTCCTTAATTCGAGCAATTAAGCCCGAGGGGTGCCTCAACACCTAATACCCTAAGACCAACTGGTTTGGGAGCTATTGGCCCAAAGCTCGCTACATGGATTAAGGAGAAAGCTTAATGGGATTGAACCTTGCACTATCCACAAGTTTCTAAGCAAAAATAAAGCATCGGCAACCCGAGTCGTTAAGCTCGTAGGGGTGTCTTAACACCTAATGCCCTAAGGCCAACTGGTCTGGGAGTCATTAGCCTAAGGCTCGCTACATGGGTTAAAGATGCATTCTTTCAAAAAAAAAAAAGAAAAAAGAAAAAAATGTATAAAATGAATGAATATCCCCTACCTAAGGTTGTTAGCCTTAACAAATACTAGAACCGAGATGGCTTATTTCTAATAAGCCCCATAGTCATGTGTCAACTGAGCACAAAAGAAGGTTTGTGGATATCTTGACTGAAGGGTACATGAGTCATATAAAAAAAAAAAAAATCAGTTGAGAGTTTGTTTATTTGGATAAAATCAAGGAGAGTGCAATAATGACCACCTTGGATGTAAAATTCTATAAATCACTTCTAAATAATAACGCTTTAATTGCTAGGGACTAGCAATAAGCTAGTTGGGGAGTGTGATGAACACTTAAATATGCATGTTTAATAAGAGTTTAGTTCATCATATTGCATTAATAGTGTCATTAAATTCCTCAACTTAAGCATATTTGTAGCATTTGCATCTTTGGAATTAATTCCTCTTAATTTTGGTTTTGTTATAGGTTCGGTAAAATGGCATAACTCTCTATTTATAGATCAGAATGGTGCAATTCTTAATGTTTTGGAAAGCTGATTCAATTGTCTACAAGATTGCATTTCACAAGATCATCAAATTCGGGCTCTTAGTGGACCAAAATTGGGCTTGAAGTGAACCCATCTACAGTCTCGGCCCAGTCTGACCAGGCCTCAGTATTTGGACCGTATCTCTCAAAATACGTATCCAAATTGTGCAAATCAATATGTTCTAGAAAGCTGAGAGAAATATCTACAACTTTCATGAAGACATGTGATTAAAATTCACAACATTTCGATATCAAAATTGATGGTCAAAGTCGGTGCCTAATGATCCCAATTGTCAAAGATATTTACAACTAATATTTGACAATTATGCCCTTGTAATTTGACAAGTTTGCCCCTGGATGTATCTATAAATAGAGGTGCCTTGTGACCCATTAGGGCATCTTGGCCTTGGCTGGAACATTTTGGCTTTGGCTAGGATCTTGTATTGTGTTTTGTGTGTTTATGTTATTAATGAATTTCCTTTTTCTTGCATTTTATTTTCTTTCTATTATAATGTTCTTCTAATTTCTCTTTTGCTAAGGTGAAAGGGTGAAACCCTTGATATGAGAATAAGGATTCTCTAACCCTTAATATGTGCTTAATAATCTTAATCTTATAATGTTTATTCAATATGATTTATATTTAATTTCTTAATCAATCTTGACACCACTCGTAAAGTGGAGGTCTTGATCCATTGTCGACAATCCTTGGCACATCAAATGCTTGGATCCTTTCTAGATGATGTATGGTTCTTCCTTACCGACACGAATCTAGTTAGGAACCTTGATTTGTTGTAGACATATGGTGATTGGCACATTGGATGCTTGAACCCATTTACAAGAAGTGGTATAAATATTGGTAATGAAACAAATATAATTCATATAACTAAAATGGGTTAATTATCCTTATTTGAAATATCAAGGGCGGATCCCCTAACCTTAGCCTTCATTGTTATTGTGTTAATTCCTCTTGTATTTTAATTATTCTATTGTTTATGAACTTTTTATTTTATTTACTATGGTAGGTTCTACCACCTTATGAAATTGTTCTTTAATTTACTATGGTTGGTAATACCACCTATTTCCATGGATGGTTTTACCTCCTTTTGCTTTTTGCTTTATATTTAAATGGTCGGTAATACCACCTATCATCTTACATATTTATTGATATTATCTTGTCATTTCTTTGAATTATTCACACCATATTTGCTTATCTTATAATTTGTGACACTAAAATTCCCTTCCTCGTGGATCGACCTCGGACTCACCGGGTTTTATTACTTCGACACTCCTATACTTGGGAGACAATCCTTAGGAGCATGTCTAGAGTTATTATGAATTGTTCTAAACCTTATTTGTTTTGCGAGATGGATAAGTGCACCGAGGTAAGTCTGCTATCTCTTCTTTAATAGAAACTTAGGAATTTAATTTTCTTTGCGAATACTTAGAATCATGCTTAAGAGCATAATATTCGAAACATGATTCGAAAGACTTATATTTGTTTTGAAGCATGTTAGAAAATGGCATAGAAAAGGTAAGACTTATCATATTGCCCCTTGATTGTTTGGATTAGGCTAGAATAGCCTTGTTTGATTTCGATTATTTGATTTAGGCTAGAAAATGCCATGATAACCATGTTTAGGCAAGAAATTCCATAAAATTGTGAATTAATATGAATTATGCTAAAATAGCAATGGGTTAGAGTGCCATCATTCTAGATTATGGCTTTATATTTTGGTTGATTAATTTATGAATACACTATGATTAGAATGATGCCATGAAGTGATGGTGGACTCACATTGAGGGTAAGGGACCATCACTAAAGAATGATAGATGTATGAATATGCATGTAGAGGCTTGATAAACATGGAATAGACTCACATATGGTGGTGAGGAATTCATTATCTATTGGGTCTCCAATTGATTATTTATATTTGATATTTGAATGTATGATGTGAATGAATGAATTGTATATTTGAAGTGCTAAAGTAGAATTTACTTTATTGTTGAAGAGCAATGTAATCCTATCCCCTATCGCCCATGTTTGAAAGGAATTCTAACTCTATTCTTCTCACTCTATCTTTGTATGAATATACAACTGCTATGGATGAAATCACCTCACATGGCTGAAAAAGATAAATGAACAATGGTTACATAAAACGAACAATACTAAGTGGACTAAGTAACGACATGAGATGTTATTATTTTGTATTTCCAAGTGGAGACTGGATTTTGATCTGACGGGTTGAATGATTCATACCCAACTTCACGAACCCATCTCTGAAGGGATGAGGGTAGTTTAGGTCCAGAAGCAAGGGTTTAGATTGCCCCCAATCATTCCCAATTGAATAATTGGGTGGCAACTCCATTCTCCAGACGTGCCTATGGCTTGTTTGTGTTTCCTTAAGTCTCGAAAAAGGTTTTGACACTGTCGTGGTTACAAACGCTCTGGCAGGATGAAAGCCCCATTCACAATAGTGAATCTACTGGGGATAAGAGAAGTTGATTTGGATGGGAATACTAAATTTTAATGGCTCATATTGGTATAATGATTCCTTACATCACTGCACTTTTGCACACAATGAGCACGAATTGCCTAAACTAGCTGTGTGGCAATGGCATGAGAAGTCTTTGGCTCCAATCGACCTCTAGATGACTCATATTGCTGTCACCATATTTGAGCACATACCATTGAATTGGTATAAAAAAAGGCTAGCCCAAGGGGACATCTCTCGCTCGAAGGAGCCAGACCATTGGACCCTTGAGACTCAAGCCCATATAGACGACTCTAAAAATTTCTAATAGGATGAATATCTAAAACCTATGTTGAATTGCATGTCTGTGGATGTAAATTCCTCATGATTGGAACAACATCTACTCAGACCCATGGAACCATGAACGAATGCCACATGTCAGGTAACCCATAAGAACAAAATGGGAACATGTCCCATGAGTTAATGTTATCATGACGTTTAGCAAACCATGTTATGATAATCATGAAGGATCCAACATCAACATGAATGTTAAAATTAAGAGAGAGAATCTTGCATTCCCACATCCCATGAGCATGAGGTTGGAAACCAAAAACCTGGGAAAAGAGACTCGACTTCACGTGAGTGGTAGACATAAGGTTGGAAGGCTCAAAGCATTTCTATTCCCTTGAATGAGCATGCATCATATCATGCATACATGCATGCATGCATGGTATTAACACTTTTCCTTTGCCACCATCATAGCTTGGGTTAGACGAGGTGGTCGTTTGACAGGGTAAGAAGAACTAGTTGACGAAATGGCCGCACCCAACAACAACAATGTTGAAATGGCTCAAGTGGGGGTTGACATCACTGCTCTTCAACAACAAATGGCCCAACTTATCGAAGCTTTATGGAATGGGCCCAATCGCATGAATCAACCTCCACTCGAGGGTCAAGCAATTTGCCAAGGCAAAGATAGGGGGAAAAGCCTAATCAATCAAGAAGACCCAAATTGGTCAAGTACTTGGCCAAGGACATGGAAAAAGTCCAATCCCTCTTAAAGAAGAAGGGGTTAAAAGGGGTCGAAGACCTAGATGACATTTTGTTCAATGGGGACAACGATTTGCCTCCCAAGTTTCGCATGCTAGACTTGCCCAAGTTTAATAAAGAGGGTAATCCAAAGACACATCTGAGACAGTATGTAGCCATCATAGCCGCTACTTCTTCATCAAAGAAGTAGATATTGAAGTACTTCATGTTATCCTTGAAGTTGACGCAGTAGTATGGTATTACGACCTCCCCAAGAGAGTTCGAGAAGATTGGGAGGAGCTTTTCAAGCAATTTGTAGAGTAGTACTGTTACAATACCCAACTAAGGCTAACCTTGAGGGACTTGGAGATGACACATTAAAAGCCTAATGAAACCTTCTCAGAATATCTAGTCTGTTGGAGGGCCAATGCTGCCATAATGACCATTAACCTCATGGAGAAGGACCCAATTTGCATGGTGATCAATGGAGCCCATACCGTTATCAACGATAGATTGACAGGCTTCTCAATCAAAATATTTGAAGACTTTTATGACTCAGGCATCCAAATAGAATATTTTGAATATAGACAGAAAATAAGCAACAACAGCTACCCTAGAAGAAATCAAGGGCAGTATGACCAAACTAGTGGGTCAGACGACAAGGATGTAAAAAAGCATCAACCAAGAAAGTTCACTCAATGGGGATGACTCTTATCTAAAGTATTTAAGGAGCTCTATGCCCAATTTGTGTTTTTCTCATTGACACCAAAGCCTCCACAAAACCCACGACCTACTAACCACAACATCATGAATGTTATGATTTCCACCAACAAACTAGCCATGTCACTGACAAATGCCATCGCCTTCAACATGAGATACAAGACCTGATCGATAATGGAAGAATTCCTGACTTAGAGAAAGAACGATGATGCTTTGAATTGCTTTAAGAATGTTATGTTTGTGAGTTGTGTGTTCTTTTGATGATCATTGAAAAAGTCAAGATACTCATTGAAAATAGATTTTTGGTAATACATGAGATTGTGTTATTTGCATGCTTGACTCTTTTTGCTAGACGAGTTTCATTTTTTATTCTTCAATCATTTGAGCACAATAGCCACGAATATGGAACTTAATATTACTGAGAGAAACTTTATGTGAATAAAGCTTAATGTTGAGATCTCATAGGACTCCAAAACCTGTTTGATCACCACTCGAGGCAAAATCCTAGGCTTCACAACATGATGGAAGTGATTTAGGCCTTCTTTGGATCAATTGAGACATTCAAGCCCATCTACGCTTCCTTCATTGTCCCTAGTGCACTCCATCGAGCCTAATCAAACCTTTTCTTTGTCAAACCACAAAATTTATTCTAACACTAGAGAAATTTTCCCTACATAGTACCCTCCACTCATAGCATATGAACATTCTAGAAAAAAAAATTATTGAGAGCCACGCTTATGGGAGAATAAAAGGAATTTGAGGAGTTTTGTGCAATTTTGAGTTTGAAGAATAACAAGAAAAGGAAAAAAAAGAAGAAAAAAGAGAAAAGAAAAAAGAAAAAAAGAGAAAAGAAAATGAAAAAGAAAAAAAAGGAAGTTGTTTCCATCGCTTGTAAAGTTTAGCGATGTAGCCACTCAAAATCAAAAGCAAAACAAACATGGTGGATGAAGACGCAAAGTTCAGTGGTGTAGCCATTCAAAACTGAAACAAACATGGTGATGAAAATGAGTTGATGCTCTCAATTAAAATGTAGAATGGTTTTATGACTATGAGTGAGTTAATCGTATAATTTCCCTATCATACCTTGACCCAAACCTAACATTACAAGTTTGATAAAGCCTTAATGATCCTTGATGTTATGATCAGCCTACATTGGTAGAGAGTGGTGTGAAAAGCAGGCTTATGGTAGTCCTTCTATATTTAGAGATTGATTACTAATTTCTATTTGCATAAAGCTATCCGAGTCTTAACAAGTGAAGTATGATTGGCTATACACACACAGACGAAGAATCTTATATGAACCAATTCTCGCATTAGAATCAAAATTGTGAATGATTACGATGTTAATGCATTACCTTTGAGCTATCGAATTTGAGAAATCTTTGAAGAATTCAAATGTGAATCAAATTGACACACAACTAACATTTAGCATTTCAACTGATTATTGGAGGATATTGGATATGTTTTAAGAAAAAGAAAATATGCTAATAGGTCCCTATCAATGGTATCAAGAAAGGCAACCTTGCCACCAATAGTGAAGAAGCAAGATATATAGAAGAAGTTAGCCACATCATCCAACATGGATGTCTACAAAGAAGGAGGAATAATGCCTTTAAAAGCTAGATGAAGAAACTCCCCAAGACAGTAGTATAACTCTTCATACAGGGGGCAAAGAATTGCCTATTCATCTTAAGAAAAGAAAAGAATAAGGGGGGTAAAGAATTGCCCTAACCATCTTGAAAGCCATGGCAGATAAAATTGTTTCAATCATCTCAAAGAAAACGTAAGAAATGGTACTAGAAATAGGCAGATTGACTATTTATTAGAGGATTATTTTGAGCATTTGAAGATTCATTGCATGAGTCTATAGTACCAAAAGTCTCTCCTTGGTCATCGCTAAGTCATCCTCAGTATCCTCTCATAAGAAGAAGAAGAAGAAGAAGAAAAAGTTGGCCTAGAGTTAGTTAAACCCCTATTAATCACCTAGTCCAAGAAGCATTCATATTTAACATCAGCATAGAGCATGCATACATAAATCATGAATCCTTTTCTTGTAGGAAGCATGATCTAGAATGAAGCATAGTCCAAAAGTGATTGGGTTTTGCAGAATCACAACATAGTATGAAATATTGGGGGTAATCATAAAGGAAGTGGGCTCAACACCTAGTGAAATAGCAACAGTAGTAGCACGATGTACGAGTCACCTAGATCAAGCAACTCGATCTACATAAGACCAAATGGAAACAGCATGATGTGCAAGCCATCTAGATTAGGCAGTTAAGTCTCGATGAGACTAAATGAAAGAATCACGATGTGTAACCCGTCTGTAAAAGGTAATTCAATCTTGATGAGACCCAATCAAAGTAGCACGATGTGTAAGTCAGTCTCAATAAGACCCAACCGAAGTAGCGTAATATGCAAGTCAGTTTCAATGAGACCCCAATCGAAGCAGCACGATATGTAAGTTAGTCTTGACAAGACTCTAATCGAAGTAGCACGATGTGCAAGTTAGTCTCTACGAGACCTTAATCAAAGTAGCACGATGTAGAAGTCAGTTTTGATGAGACCTTAATGAAAGCAGCATGATATGCAAGTCATTCTTGATTAGACCCAATTGAAGCAGCACGATGTGCAAGTTAGTCTCAATAAGACCCCAATGGAGCAGCACAATGTGCAAGTTAGTCTCAATGAGACTTTTCTCAAGCAGCACAATGTGCAAAGTTAGCTCCATCTCAATGCAAAGCCTCTCAAGCAGCACGATGTGCAAAGTCAACTTGATCTCAATGAGACTTCTCTTCAGTAGCATGATGTGTAAAAGCAACTACCATAAAGAAGGCATCTTCCTCAAAGAAAGCATTCACCTTGAAGAAGGAATCTCCCACGAAGAAGGCATCCACCCTGAAGAAAGAATCTCCCTCGAAGAATGCATCTACCATGAAAAAGGTGCCCACCATGAAGAATGTCCTTTGAAGAAAGAAGTTCACCATGAAGAAGAAATTTGAAGTCTACCCTAAAGAAGGGGTTTTGAACAAGAAGTTTGGTATTCACCTTGAAGAATGAAATCCACCTTGAAGATGAAAGGTTACCTTGAACAAAGGATTTGAAAAAAAAAGAAGATTCATAGTCAGATTGGTGGAACGGCTGAGGAAAAAAGGAAAGAAAGAAAAAGAAAAAGGAAGAAAGAAAAGAAAAGAAAGAGGAAAAATAAGAGAGCAAAAGAAGAGAGAGGAGAGAAAAAAAGAAGGAAAAAAGAAGAAGAAGAGAAATAGAAGAGAGAAAAAAAGAAACAGAGAAGAGAGAGAAAAAGAGAAAAGAGAAGTGAGAGAAAAGAAGAAAAACTCTACATCGACCTTAAGATATTGAAAGGATTTTCAAATGAATCGATGATAAGTACCCTAGCAATAGCTTAGCAACTCACAAGGAAAGAAAAGTAACATCAATTGATAGAATATTCGATCGAAATCACATTGAAGAATTCCTTCAGATACTAGAAAGCAATTTGTTAAAGAACACACCGAACAAGGTAAAAATTTGAATTGATTTTACATCATCAAGAAATGTTTGAATTTTGCAAGAACTTGCAAAGACAATGGAAGAATCCCCAATAAGTCCAAGAATCAACAAGATGATAAGGAGCTCCTCGGTGAAGAGCATGATCAATGCAAGAGAAGTCAGAAAGAATGTTAGAACTTGACAAATAAAGTGTTTCCCTAGTGGACCAAAAGGAATCAAGAATAGAAGTATGAAAATACTTAGAAGAGGGGCATGAAACCAAGAAAATGCAAAGTCTGAAGAGATTAACAGAAGGCAAGAAGGATAAGAAGGTCTAAAGACCATGAAGTAGTGCATGATAGAAGTTTTCCTAATGGGCATGCATTAGAAGGAAACCTTAAGAAGTAGGTGCACTTAAGAGTGCTTTAAGCTCTTAAAATAAGCATAAGCCCTAAGAATAGGCGCACTAAAGAGTGTTGAAACCCTAAGAAGTAGGTGCACTTAAGAGTGTTTTATGCCCTTAGAATAGGCACAAGCCTTAAGAAGAGGCACACTAAAGAGTGCTGAAAATCCTAAGAAGTAGGTACACTTAAGAGTGTTTGAAGCCCTTAGAATAGGTGCACTGAAGAGTGTTACTAAAACCTAGGAAGTAGGTGCATCGAAGAGTGTTGAAAACCTTAATAGTGTTTTGTCTTAGCATCATAATGATGCATTTCATGCATTAGAATAATGCATTCGTCTCCACTAGAATAGTGTATATTGCGCATCATAATGATGTATTTCATGCATTAGAATAATGCATTCGTCCGTACCAGAATAGCGCATATTGTGTATCATAAGGATGTATTTTATTCATTAGAATAATGCATTTGTCCACACTGGAATAGTGCACATCATGCATTATCCCATGCATGAGAAGGATGCACTTGATTGCACTAGAAGAGTGCACATCATGCATCGTAAGGATGCATTTCATGCATTAGGAAGATGCACTTGTTATGCACTAGACGAGTACATATCACGTATCATAAGGATGCATTCCATCTATTGGAAGAACGCTAATTAGCCCTCGAGTGGGCATCTTAGCCCTTAGATGGGCACTTTAGTGCTCAAATGGGCATACCTTTAGCCCTCAAAAGGGCACACCTTTTGTAGGAGCAAAAGGAGAGAAAGAAGATGACGAGAAAGTTGATAGAAGGAAGACGAAGGCAAAGATGTTGAGATGGAAGGAAGAAAGACAAAGCAAGAGTACTTTGTCGATTTTTGTGTATGACAAACTTCTCCAAAGTAGGGGGCAAGCTGTAGACACTAGATTTTTTAGGCTCAGTGAAGAAATGAAGATGAATGTCCAGTAAAAAAAATGATCAAAATGAGCTTATGAGCTAAGGAAAGGTGAGAGGGAATTGAACTTCTCAAAAACTAGCATGTGACTTTGAAAAATCACAAAAATTAATCTGAGAAGAATGTACTGATGAGTCATATACTGTTGCGAAGCTACATATATCTAGTTTTCATAGAAATTTACAGTTCATGAATTAGAGTTGAAAAAAAAAAGTTATACATGATCAAATAGACAACGGTCAGAAGGCACTCCACTGCTAAGTCCAATAATAGGAACGGCTGCAAGGAAAACAGTTGCCCGACTATCAAATAGTGACCTGCTGTTGGTGGCATATTCTTGGAAATTCTTATTATCCACCTTCCGAATTTGTTTCTTTGCTTCCTTTTTCAACTACCAACCCTCTACTACATAAACACCCCCTCACTCACTTCCAAGGCATATCGATTATTGAACATAATCATCTCTTCTTCCTCTTGAAGACACGCTCAAAAATCCAAGAAGTTTTTTCCTGTATAAAGTTTTTAGTCGTTCTATTACTCTAAACCCGAAAAGGGTACATCTTGAGAGTAGTCCTCTCTTCTCCCCCCAATTTTCTTGTTTCCTTTTCTTGCTTAGAATAAGCATATTTAGGGTTTAATTTTATGCTTAGGAGTATGTTGAAGGTTATTATGAACTGTTCTAACCCTTATTTGTTTTGCAAGATGGATAAGTGTGCCGAGGTAAGTCCGCTATCCCTTTTATATTAGAAACATGTTTAGAAATTTAATTTTCTTTGCAAATGGTTAGAATCATGCTGAGGAGCACATGATTGGAAACATGATTAGCAAAACTTATAATTGTTTTGAAGCATGCTAGGAAGTAGCATAGAATAGGTAAGAATTACCATATTGCCCCTTGATTGTTTGGATTGGGCTACAATAGCCTGGTTTGATTTCGATTGTTTGATTTTGGCTAGAAAATGCCATGATAACCATGTTTAGGCTAGAAATGCCATAAAATTATGAATTAATATGAATTATGCTAAAAGAGCAGTAGGCTAGAATGTCATGATAGAATTATCAAATCTAGGCTAGAATGCTCATTGATTAATTTATAAATGTATGAATGTACTATGAATACACTATGATTAGAATGATGCCATGAAGCGATGGTGGACTAAGAATGAAGGTGAGGGACTATCACTAAAGAATGATAGATGTATAAATATGCATGTAAAGGCTTGATAAACATGGAATAAACTCACATATGATGGTAAGGAATTCATTATCTGCTTAGTCTCAAATTGATTATTTATATTTGATATTTGAATGTATGATGTGAATGAATGAATGTTATATTTGAAGTGCTAAAGTAGAATTTAGTTTATTGTTGAAGAGTAATGTCATCCGATCCCCTTTATTTGAAAGGAATTATAACTTAGTGACCGTCCCTCTTTCTCTGTATGAATATACAATTGCAATAAATGAAATCACCTTAAATGGCTAAAGAAGATAAATGAACAATGTGTGCATAAAACGAACAATACTAAGTGGACTAAGTAACGACATGAGATGTTATTATTTGGTTTTTCCTAGTGGAGGCCGAATTTTGATCCAGGGGGGTCAAATGACTCGTACCTAACTTCCCAAACCCGTCTCTGAAGGGATGAGGATAGTTTAGGTTTTGAAGTAAGGGATCAGATTGCCCCCATTCATTCCTAATTGAATAATTGGGTGTAGAATCCATTCTCTAGACGTGGCCATGGCTCATTTGTGTTTCCTTATGTCTTGAAAAAGGCTTTGACACAGCATCGTGGTCGTAAAAGCTCTGAGAAAATGAAAGCCCCGTTCACATAGTACATGTTCAATGCATTCATAATGCTAAAGTGTCTTTGTCTTGATGTCTTCACTTCAAATTGTTAGACTTACCATTTTCCCATTGAAGACAAATGACACGATAACCTTATCCAAACAAGGTGCCCAGCTTTTGTTTATCGGTCGTGAACTAGTTTTGAGCTATGACAAAGTTCTATGTCTCAGATATATCCCATATTTATAGAAACTTTGTCAACATACAAGCTCTGAAGCCTTTAGTCATTGATACAGTCACAGTTAGGTAATTTATAAATAATACTTTTTATTTATTTATAACAATAATGTTTACATATTACAGAAAAACATTCACACTCTTAGGGCATATTTCTAACAAAATTGAGTGACAGAAGTCGATCCCTTGCTTCTCTAACCTAACTACCCACCGCCCCTTCGAAGCTGAGTTCGGGAAGTTAGGTATGGGTTACACCTGCCTAGACATTAATCCAGCCTCCCCTTAGGGTCTATTGAGTTCTAAGTTCTAAGCTACTAATGTTCTCCTATCTTGATCATACGTTTTATTATGCAAACAACTATTTTTATCTTCTTATTACATATGAAGTGATGTCAGTCTATATACGTTCATAGAAAAGGGAGGACAATTGATTATATTTCCATCAAACATAGGGGAAGGGATTAAGGATTACATCATTCTTTGATAACAATAATTGCAGCAAAGCAATTTAAACAATTATAAATTGAGGGGAGTCTCAACCTTGATTTGCCATCATTGAACAAGGGCATAAGTAATAATAAGTATGATTAAAAATAAATGTTAATCTAAATATGGTGATTTATACACTAATTTTGTCATCATTGATCATTAACCAATTACAGTAAGCATGCCTAATTAAACACTAGATAACCGTTAATCATGCTTAATTAACCGCTAATTAATCACATAATTAACTACTAATTATCAACTAATTAGCTAGTAATCATGCATAATTAACAACTAATTAACTAAGTAAATATCAACTAAACATGCTTAATTAAAATAGCAATAAACTAAGCTAATCTTAAACTAAGCATGGCAATAATTAACTTCTAATTAATTAAAGTACTCCTGAACAAAACATAGCATAATTAGCTACTAATTATACCCAAACATGACAAAACTAGAGTTAAACAAAATATTTGACCTAAAGAGGAGGCCCTCAGGAAAATTACCAAACTCTGAACTTAATTGGAAGTAGAACTTTAACTAGCGTTGACATCTCGAAATTCCTCAGAGGACACCAAGAACATCAGGAAAACACTGAAGAAGTGGTAACTAAAGAAGGCCGTTGACAATATTCAAAATCATTCAAAAATGTACTTTTTAGCCTATTTTCAACCCAAAACCCGGTACCTAGAATCGAGAGCTGAATGCCCTTATGTAAGGCCCCAACCCTCCCAAAATAAGCTTTTTACTTATGTGGGACTATAGACCAAAGAAGAGTATACCCCTAACTACGAGCGCCAATATGGTTTCTAGATGCTTCTAAGGCGTGAGCCTTAAGGCCATGCATCTTAAATGCTAAAGGCGGTCATGCGCCGCTTGTAGTACTTAAATTGCCAATAGCAACTATGGGCGTTAGCCTTAAACCAAAGGCGTTAACCTTATTTTCACTCTTTCTGTAATGATCTTACATCGATTTGGCATAGATTCTGCATTGTTTTTAATGATCATGCTTCCCAAGGTCAGACTATTCCCCATTGGTGTCATACTAGTCCTGAGCCTTTTTGGCTATTTTTTACGCTATCTTGGTGTTAATTCTCAAAATCCTTGCTAGTCTTAGAAACTACTCCTAATTTCTATCTCTATTTATCATCCCTGGGCCTCTAAAACCATAAGCAAAATTACAGTGCTTATAGTTTGCCCCTACTTTGGAGGGGTTTGTGGAGCACAAACATTAAACAAAGTACATTGTACCTTACGCTTACTTTCTTCGTGCTTGATGTTTGGATTCCATTAGGTTTGATATGATGGTTTTTAAGGTGAACCTACATTGAGTCATGGTTTCGTGATGCCATTTTGAATTCTCTGAAGACCTCCAATGTGATCTCACACTTTTTTGGAAGTACCTTTCGCAATCCCAAATTTAAGGATTTCGATACTGCTGTACATTCTTTGATAATCTTTGATTCGATTCCACACCCTCTGAAGATCTCTGCGTAGCTTCATGCTAAAGGATTTTGGTGTCATTTTGCACTCTCTGATAATCTTCGGTGCGATTCTACACTTTCAGAAGATACCTCTGTGTAGTTTCACGTTCACAGATTTTGGTGCCGTTTTACATTCTTTGGTAATCTTCGGTGCAATTCTACACTCTCTGAAGATACCTCTGCGTAATTCCACACTCAAGGATTTTGGTGCCTTTTCGTGCTCTCTGACAATCTTTGGTGTTGTTCCACACTCTTTGTAGATACCTTTGTGTAGTTCCATGCTCAAGGATTTTGGCACTATTCTGCACTCTCTGATAATCTTCGATGCGATTCCACACTCTTTGAAGACACCTTTGCGTAGTACCATGCTCAAGGATTTTGGTGCCTTTTTGCGCTTTTTGATAATCTTTGGTTCTATTCCACACTCTCAAAAGATACCTCTGTATAGTTCCATGCTCAAGGATTTTGGTGCCTTCTAGTGCTCTCCGATAATCTTTGGTGCTATTCCAAACTCTCTGAATATACCTTATGTAGTTCCACACTCAAGGATTTTGGTGTCATTCCGCGCTCTCTGAATGTGCTTGTTGAAATTCTAAATTCTTTTGGGGATTTTGGCACGATTCCATGCTCTCTGTCTGGAGAAATACTGCACTTTCCTAAGATTTTCGAATGTTGTCGTATATTCATTAGGGATATCGGTGCAAATCTGCATTCTTTGGGAAGCTCAATGTGATTCCACACCCCTCCAAGTTTCGGTATGATTCGTTTGTACTCTTGCAACTTCTTAATGTGAACTACCAAGAATTTTGTTGCAATTCAATGTCCATTAGGGGTTCTTGATGCGGTTGTATGTCCACTTAGGATTACATTACAATTATCTGTACGTTGTAGATTTTATTACGATTGTGTGTTTGTCAGGGATTACGTGTGTCTATTGGACATTATGTACTCTTGGGGGATGCGGATATAATTTTATAGTTATAGGGCCCCTAGTAATTCTATAGCTCTTTGGGGTCCTTCTGTAATTTTTTGACTCTTTGGGGGTCCCTTAAACTCTGCAACTCTTTGTGTATCCTTGTGTATTTTTGTAACTCTTTCGGGGTCTGTGGTAATTCTACAACTCTTGGGGGCCCCAATGTTAGTTTGTAGCTTTTTAGGGGTCTTTGATAATTCTACAGCTCTTTGGGGGTCCCTCGAATTTTGAAGCTCATTGGGGTTCCTTGTGCAACTCTACAAGTCATTGCGGATCCCTGGAGAATTCTACGAAATAAGGGTTAGAATTTCGTCAAAAATAAAATATAAAATTAAAAGCATGTGCCTTCAGAGCAAAGGCATACGCCTTTAAATCGTGAACTAGTATGTAAACCAATTTAATTTTTTTTGCTTTTTCACCATTTTGTTCTTTCGATTTTCCTCTGCATTTCTTTCTAGTTTCCTCACAATTTTGAATTGAGAGAACGACGACAAGTCATCCAATGCAGATCACTCTAGCTCTGGTCGCTCTTACGTTTCACCCAACTTTCATTGGTGGAGACGCCGAGATCTAGTGCCATTGGCCATCACATGACACATCTTAGGTAAGTTCTCTTCCTTATTAGCTTGTATGGTGCTTATTTTTGTGTTTTGGGTGAGTTTGGTTGCATTCCATGCATATTTGGCTTTAAAAATTTCTAGGCACCTATAAACAAAGGCGCTGATACTTTAAGTAGAGGCGTATGCCTCTAAGCAGAGGCTTAAGCCTCTACTCAAGTGTCTTGTGCCTTTAGTCATTATAGGCACCCAATTTAGGGTTGTTCATGTTCGAAGACAGACATGCACCTTTAATTCCTAGTGATGTGCGCCTTTAGGTCTTTCCTTTTTAGGTGTTGAACTTCTATGCCTCTAGGGTTTTCTGAGACAAGGCTTGTGCCTTTAGCACCTATTTGTGCCTTTCCTATAGGCGTGCGCCCTTAGTGTCCAGTTTTGTATTTTTTTCATCCTGAACCCTAATTTGACCCTGAATAGATATATATACTTTCTTTTCCTCGCCTTCAAGTGGTAAACGTTCATAAACTAGGAGGCTCTTATTGTTATACCTGACAGTGGTATGAGAAGATCCTAGGTGGCCTTATCAGGATGCATATCTCACAGGCAAGCTTTGATGACTTTATCATGGCGCTCCTAAAGAAGAAAGTGCGCACCGATAAAGTTACTATGGCGACAAGGATTGACTAGTGGATGGACACTACCCACACTTTCCATTTCTCATTCGATGAGATGGCCATCACTCTATCGGACATGGCAGCATTGTTGGGCATCTCATTTATTGGAGATGCCATGCCATTTGATGACTGTTTGTGTGACTGTCCATCATAGGTACGACAGTCTTGGCTACAGAGGCTACTAGGCTTCGTTCCTGCTTTTGGTGGGCCTGATAAGGTCCTCTAAACACTACTCTACGATTATTGTGAGAACCATCAGCTAGAAACCAATGAGAAGCTGAAGTAATGTTCACGTAGCTTTAGCTTTTATCTTTTGTGACGTTGTTTTCGAACACATCAAACTCCAATGACCTACCTCTTTTGTCACCCCTTGTTGATCTGGATTGGGCCCACACCTTTGACTAAGGGCGTCCTACCTCAACCTACCTTTGTTACTGCTTGGATCTTGGGTGTTGCAGGACCAAGCTTATTAGCAGTTTCTCTTTCGTGTTTGAGGTATGTCTCCTTTCCTATTGTCCTTTCATTCCTCTATGATTATTGGCATATTCTTTTTCCTTCTGAGCAGATGTAGGCCTGTGAGCATAATATCCTCCATGCGAAGATTTGATGAACACTTAAATATGCATGTTTAATAAGAGTTTAGTTCATCATATTGCATTAATAGTGTCATTAAATTCCTCAACTTAAGCATATTTGTAGCATTTGCATCTTTGGAATTAATTCCTCTTAATTTTGGTTTTGTTACAGGTTCGGTAAAATGGGTATAACTCTCTATTTATAGATCAAAATGGTGCAAGTCTTAATGTTTTGGAAAGTTGATTCAATTGTCTACAAGATTTCATTTCACAAGCATCATCAAATTTGGGCTCTTAGTGGACCAAAATTGGGCTTGAAGTGAACCCATCTACAGTCTCGGCCCAGTCTGACCAGGCCTTAGTATTTGGACCGTATCTCTCAAAATACGTATCCAAATTGTGCAAATAAATATTTTCTAGAAAGCTGAGAGAAATATCTACAACTTTCATGAAGACATGTGATTAAAATTCACAACATTTCGATGTCAAAATTGATGGTCAAAGTCGGTGCCTAATGATCCCAATTGTCAAAGATATTTACAACTAATATTTGACAATTATGCCCTTGTAATTTGACAAGTTTGCCCCTGGATGTATCTATAAATAGAGGTGCCTTGTGACCCATTAGGGCATCTTGGCCTTGGCTGGAACATTTTGGCTTTGGCTAGGATCTTGTATTGTGTTTTGTGTGTTTATGTTATTAATGAATTTCCTTTTTCTTACATTTTATTTTCTTTCTATTATAATGTTCTTCTAATTTCTCTTTTGCTAAGGTGAAAGGGTGAAACCCTTGATATGAGAATAAGGATTCTCTAACCCTTAATATGTGCTTAATAATCTTAATCTTATAATGTTTATTCAATATGATTTATATTTAATTTCTTAATCAATCTTGACACCACTCGTAAAGTGGAGGTCTTGATCCATTGTCGACAATCCTTGGCACATCAAATGCTTGGATCCTTTCTAGATGATGTATGGTTCTTCCTTACCGACACGAATCTAGTTAGGAACCTTGATTTGTTGTAGACATATGGTGATTGGCACATTGGATGCTTGAACCCATTTACAAGAAGTGGTATAAATATTGGTAATGAAACAAATATAATTCATATAACTAAAATGGGTTAATTATCCTTATTTGAAATATCAAGGGCGGATCCCCTAACCTTAGCCTTCATTGTTATTGTGTTAATTCCTCTTGTATTTTAATTATTCTATTGTTTATGAACTTTTTATTTTATTTACTATGGTAGGTTCTACCACCTTATGAAATTGTTCTTTAATTTACTATGGTTGGTTATACCACCTATTTCCATGGATGGTTTTACCTCCTCTTGCTTTTTGTTTTATATTTGAATGGTCGGTAATACCACCTACCATCTTACATACTTGTTGATATTATCATGTCACCTCTTTGAATCATCCATATCACATTTGTTTAGCTTATAATTTGTAACGCTTAAATTCCCTTCCTCGTGGATCGACCCCGGTCTCACCGGGTTTTATTACTTCGACACTCCTATACTTGGGAGACAATCCTTTTTCGGATGTGTCAAGATTCCTATTCCTACTACAGGCTATCCATGACCGTCCCATTCGGCTTATAGGCGATTGATCAAGGCTTCAGACTTCTTGTATCATATTTCTAAGAACACCTTTTTTGCACTCACTTAGGACATGATCAAAAGGACAAGTGTTAGTGTTTAGAATTTCATTTTTGAAACAAATACTTATTTGTTTATTCTTTCGTGCAAGTGAACACTTCTCCATGGCTGTGAGACAAGGATAAGAATCAATGGATCCTTGCATGGTGGGAGCTCTCCCCACTCTGCTCTTTTTACATTCTTCTTGTAGGCCCTAAGGCCTGTACATGGTTTTTAGGCAAGTGTGTCTTTGACTGGGCTCAAGGGCCGACTCTTTATAGGATCCCCCCTCCACCACCTCTAGAGATGGCAAATACACATGCACTCGGTGCCAAGGCCCTTCCAAGCTAAATAGCAGGGACACATGTTAGCGATCTATAGTTCTTAGTCCATAGTCTCTCTTATTTGGAGTGGGTTGCAACCTTCCTTGTTGAGCCTCGGTAAGGTAGGCACATTGGTCCTGTTTAGAAGGCAGATGAGGCTCCTCTGCCACCTTTACCACTGCCTTATGCTTATCCTTCTGTAGAGCCTTGAAGAGGCCCTATAGTGCATCTTCATCGATATATGTTTTTCAGGAGACTGTCACTCCTCCTCCCACTTACATGGTTGGCCACTTCTAGCAAGAGTGATCAACCTGGTGAACATTAGACACCATCGGGGACTTATGGGCTTTAAAGGCTTCACGTGGATGAGACCTTAAGGTTTCCATTCAAGCTAGAGGGCACCACCCATGTGAGTATCTTTTCTATTTTATTTTCCTGGAAATTTACTCAATTTCTAATAGAAATACTACTTATGCAGGTTACTCAGGGCAAGGCTAAACACTTAAGGAGGCTCTTTAGTATCGTGAAGGACTCATTTTTTTAGGTTTCTCATCGGTTTTGAGTGAGAGTCTCAATTTAATGTTATTTATGTTTTGTGTATGCTTACCCTAATTTTTACATGTTAATATTTTTCTTTGCTTTGCTTAGGCCAAGTGATTATACAGGAGAATGAGGATCTCTGGGAAGAGAACATGGGTCTCCATCAGCTGGTGGGCTATTTGGAGACTAAGCTGGCCATGTAGACTGGACCTTCTAGTGGTACTGGATCTTTAAGAAGGATGGGGACCACAAACGTCAAATCTTCTTAGGCTGCTGGCACTTCTACTGGCATTGAGATTCTCTCGGCCGTCGGTGTGAGGTTTTCTCAGCTTGTTGGTATCCATATAGTATCTTTTGGGGTAGCAGGCCATCTTAGAGCTAGGAGTTTTCCCTATGTTGTTGATGACATAGAGGTGGAAAGTGAGAGCGACGAAAAGGATGATGATGATGATGATGAGGCCACTCAGAGTACCCTGGGGTGCTAGATTTTTTTTCTTATCTCTTTTTTCTTGTCCATTTTTGTAGCCTCCCTATTTAGGCACTCTGAAGGACATATTTTGTTCTAGATGTTATTCATTCATTTTCTTTTGATGTGTTTCTATACAGATGATACTTTTTCTTCCAAATACTTCACTTCCATTTATTAAATTGTCAATTTTCATCTCCGTTCAAAAACTTTGTGCATACCATACATACAAAAACAAAGGAACCTTTCACTATCCTTTTCAAATTGTCAAAATCATCTCTGTGCCAGCTTAAAGGTTTTGCACCTCTAGCAATAGGCATATGCCTTAAGCAAATATGTGCACCTGTAGTTAGGCATACGCTTGTAACAATAGTCCCACATTGAATTTGGAGCCTTCTCACTTTTCCCTCTATATAAGGTCACTCCACCTCTCCAGTCTATCCCATATCTCCCATCATAAGTGAAGCCTCTAACAAGGTTCTCCAGCCTCTTTTAAAGTCTTTGAAAGATCCAGAATATCGATGATTAGATCTAAGCAATCTTTACAGTCTCGGTTTCTCAACTAGGTAAAGCTCAATCCCTTGCTTAGAACAGCTATAGATTTTTGGGATTGTTTAGATCATGTGTTTTGTTTTAACAAACAAGAACCTTGCCCCTGTATGAGGAGTTTAGTGCCATTTTGGGGGTCTCTCCTCCCTACATAAATGACATCATTATTTTGCCACTCGACAACCCCTTCTAAATGGGGTTACCAATTTTCTCCAAATTCCTCGTAGCTGTATATGACCCCACATGGTCAATCATCAGGTAGTACTGTCTTCTCTGATGCCTTTGATTTAGATCATTGAGAGGACTTCTCCTTCTTGGCTTCATATCACATAATTTTGTCTCCTTTCTCAATTTTTTCTAGTCTCGACAGATGGTTATAGTGATCCTCTTTTGGCGAGCCTAATTCCTCATATGTGGCCTGGCTTTACCTTGATACCTCTTGTACTGCCTGAGACGTTGATTGGTTTATATCAAGTGACATTTGGGGTGAGCCACAAGTTTTCAGGTAGTCTGCTTCTATTTCAGATGACAACATAATCATCATCAATTTTTTTTACACTCTCTTGATACTTTGCTCCTCATCTTTCATATATGACTTCAAGAGAAGTTGGCCATTCTAGCCACCACTGAGGCCAACTCTCTTTGCTATGGGCTTAAGCATTAGAAGCACGAAAGCTACACCGACCAGATTCTTGGATAGTGCACCTTTAGGCTATGCTGGATATCATGATCCATTGGTATTGTCCTTGGTGAAGGCTTTTGGCACGTGACCCTTGAGACTTATACATCTTGCTTGGTCTTCTAGGGCTCACTCATAGCTCTTTCTACTCCTCTTGTCACCTTTTTTGATAATATGGAGAGAGGTAGAGAACTGTAACTTGCCCATCAAACTTTGTTCCACGAGGCTTTTTGGGAGCTTCATTCGTCATGTCAGTAGTTCCTGGTCTCAATGTAAGATATTGAGGAATCTGCTTTCTTCTCTTTCTTGGCTGACTAACAATGATTACAAAGGGAGGTCACCTTATAGGCTTCTACTCATGATCCGCTCTTTTGTCCCCAATCATACCGAGCATGCTATGATTTTCCTACATAGGTTAAAAGATAGAGAGGACATTAATATAGTTTTATTTTCCACTTGTTTGCTGCTTTCACCCATGTAGCTATTACGCAAATCATTTTCACAACATATTTGTGTCTCAAAACATCATCTTATTGATTAAAGGTACAAATGTGTAGAACAATATGTGCTCATAGAAACAACTCTTGTTACTAATTAGCCTTTTTAGGTTCTCGAATTAGCGATTTTATCTCTTGTCTTATCTTTCTCTTATTTCCTTTTCTTGCATCACACAAAGTACTTTTTTAGCTTGTCCATGTTGATTGGCTCCATATACTCTTTCCTATCCATATCCGATATCTTGATTACACCATCCATCATAATCTTTTGACTAGAAAACATTTTCTAATTTAGCTTGAACTTCCCTCGTGGATTAGATAATGCCGCTCTGATTTGTTTAAGTACTAAATCCCCCTCTTGGATCTTCTCCTGTTTCACCCTTTTGTTAAATACCCGAGCTACCATTCTTTGATACAATTAAATGTGGTACAGAGCTTTCATCTTTTTCTCATCTAAGAGTGCTAGATGCTCACACTGATCTTGGCCTCACTTATATTAAAGGATCCTTGCTTTGGTCATGACCCTTGTTGACCGCATGCTTACTTCTATAGGTAGTACTATCTCATTCCTATAGACCAAGGAGAATGGGTGGTACTGTTAAACTCCTCGCGGTGGTTCTATATCCCTATAACATGAATGGCAGTTTCTCAGCCAAGTCTTTATAAGTTTGAACTATCTTTGCAAGCGTCTTCTTAATGTTCCTATTTGTCACCTCAACCACGTCGTTTACTTGCGAACAGTACGAGGACGATTTATGGTGCTCGATCTTATATCACCTCAATAGTTCCATTTTTTCTCCCTGAAACTGAACATGACCATCTGTCACCATGTGGAGTGGCACCCTATATCTGTAAATAATGTGTCTTTCAATAAACCTAGCCATCTGTTTTTCCCCCAATTTATTAAAATATTCAACTTCTATCTATTTTGAGAAATAGTCTATTGCTACAACTACATACCGGTGCCTATTTGAGGCCAGTGGCCTTATTTCTCTAATGATGTCAATCCCTTACACCGTGACGGGCCAGGGTGAGAACACACTCAACAATTCTATCGGTGGCTGATGAGTTGAATCCTTATGAATCTAACATTGATAACATGCCTTCACAAATTTCACACCGTCAGTCTCTATGGTCAACCGAAAAGAACCCTTGTCTAATGATCTTCTTATCTAAGGCTAGCCCATTCATGCGAGGTCCACAGATTCCTGCATGCATTTCTTCCATAATCTATCGAGCCTTTTTCTGATCCACACAACTCATCTGTAGACCATTTGGCATCCTCTTATACGTCATTCCTTCCTAGCACCTGAATTGCTGGGCTAACTGCCTTAAGGCTTTCCTATCCTTCTTATCTGCTTTCGTAAGAAAAGTTCTTTCTTTTAAATATCTCTTTAGGTCATAAAACCAAGGTTTTTCTTCAGCATCAACTTCCAACACCCCTTCTTCTTGATAGCACAAATGATGAGAGTGTGTCACCACTAATGGCTTCATTGTCGTTCTCTCCAGATTTTCCCCAATATAGGCTAATCCTGCCAAAGCATTCACCATTTGATTTTCTTCTCAAGACATAAAGATACATCTGGTAAACCTTATCGTCAACTTGTTAACCTGCCTTAAGTACAATTGCCTCCCTTATATCGTACTCTTATTTTGCCTGTATAGCAACTAGTTGTGAATCTCTTACTACTTCAATTTCTTTGTTACTATGTCCTTAATCCAAATACACGTCTCATACTTCACCATGTTATTCGTGACTTTAAACCCCAACTTCTTGTAAAATGGTGGTATCTCTCCAGTATGCCAAATAATAATAACTTCTAATCTTGCTCTATTTCGGGTTGCTACCCTATCGAAGTACAACTGGCATCCTATCATTGTAATAGCCCATAAGTGTTCATGGGAAACTCTAATTCCCATAATTGGTCATCATCTACTGGGTTCACTCCTAAAAGTTCTACCACTGTTTCGCCTTTCACCACTTTCTTAGTGACATATTTATGGCTGGGGGATCCCTTTCACGAGGGGCCCCTGATTGAGATGAAGGCTTGAGGCCATACTGAAAGAGTCGCTTTAGAGTTGCCACTCAGGTAATTTAACCATAGGAAAAAGTTTTGAGTGAAGGTAGTCTAATTCCTTGCTTCTAGACATAGACTACCTTTCCCCTTTAGAGATAGGCTCGAGAAGGTAGGTATGGATCTTTGATATACCCGGACAAAATCTAGCCTCCACTAAGGTCTACCGAGGTTACAATTTTTTATTGTTAATTATTATCTATTTTGATCCTAATTTTTTTTTAGATGCACACTAGGTATTTTATCTTTTCCTTCACGTGAGGTGAGACAATCACGAATGAACAAAGAATATTGAATTGAACATCCAAGACAATGTAATGATAACTTTAACTACCTCCTTAAATGCGATAAAGTAAGTTTTAAAGATAAAGGTAATTTGAAGTAAAGAGGCTAAAATTAAACCACTTTTGATGTTACTTTGACACCATCTGAGTGTGCCACACACTAAGAGAGAGGGGTCTACCACTGGAAAATGAGCCTTTCAATAATTGATGTGAGTCCGCTCATCGCCAACCACCCTTGTGGCTGCACTCACATCTCGACGCTTCGATAATGGTGTTTCACTTTCGTCGCCATCCTTAAGCAGATTTCTCACCAACAAAGTAAGTCTATCTAACATCAATTCTCTCGAATCATCATCATCTCCTCAAATCAATTCTGCACCAATTGATGTCGGTCTACCCTCATCACCCGTCCATCCAACCGAGCCTCTAATCTCTAAAATAAACCCCTCGCCATCAACGCGAGTTTGTTTACCAACACTTCAAACTACATCACAATCAATATGAGGACAAATGAGCAATGAGCACCTTGCCAACAACACGAGACCACTAGCCAATCGTTTGCTCTCATTTCCACACAGTCTCCTTAAAACATTTTCATCAACACAATAACAATATTCAACATCAACATAAACTTTGTATCATAATAAGGGACGAATCATAAAAAACTTAACTAAACATATGGTTGTTTCCCTTCCTACTTAACTAACATGCATTTCTTACTTACTGAACATCATAAATCATGTAGCCAATACATAAACACGGCATAACAACTAAACACATCAAAACAGCCCATCATTCACACATATTAGTCATACAAATGAAAGTGCAAACGACTTTAAACCTACGAACATGCTTACACTAATTATGAACACCATTTTTATCACATAAACTAAGTGAAATACTTACTAAACACAAACTCAACATGGACAACCCACTATTCATATTATGTCACGCATGTAAACTTTATAAAATTACCAAAAGGTAGTAAGGCCTAGCATGCAATTCTAAACATATAAACCATGAAAAGGCATTAAAACTCACAAAAATAAGCATAAAATATCAAAATTCATAATAAATATAGAAATGACATAAAAAGTACTCATATAATCACATTTTAGCTAGAGAATGGCAAAACAAAGCATATCAAGTCATATTAATAAAACCTGTATTAAAAAAATACGTAAAAAACTCACAAAGAGCACATATGATGACTAATAAGCATTAAAAAGGCATAGAAACATAAACAAAATGAGCATTTAATCATAAAAAGTGATATGGTAATGTATTCATTGCCCTTAGGCTCACCAAGCCATCAAAACAAAGTTAAAGTGTAAAAAACTCAAAAGAAATAGGCTCAAGAGCTCACTCAAATGATTAAAATAGGTAGGAAATTGCGCTTAGAGCTTGTAAGAATCGAGAAATTATACTGCAAACACTCCCAAGTTGGCTGCCAACCTTTTTATCCTTGAAAATGGGTTTTTTTAGACACTATAGCACAAGTGGCACATGCCAAAAATGAATTGGTGCACGCTAAAATAAATTGGCTTATGCCAGTTTAACTAGTGCATAGCCTAGGTGAAAGAAACCCTAACTTTTGTTTCTTTTATTTCTATTTTAAGCTCCGATTCTTTTTTGTTTTCGCATACTGAACCTTGTTTCAACTTTAGTTCTTGGTTTATCATCATTGAGCTTAGAACCATAAGTGACTCTTTTGTGGTTACAGTTTTACCACCTACTTTGGAGGGGTTTCTGGAACACAAACACCAAGAAAATACACTGTAAGCATGCTTACCTTCTAAGTGTCTGGACTCCACCATCCTATCAACCATTGCTGAAATTTGGTTGAGGATTTCATCAGCTATTACTATAGGTTAGTTGGAGACTTAATAAACTATTGCTACAGTTTGATTGATGACACATCCAAAAATAGGATTATCTCCCAAGTATAGGAGTGTCAAAGTAATAAACCCGGTGAGACCGAGGTCAATTTACGAGGAAGGGGATTTAGCGGTACAAACTAAAAGATTAGCAATTATAATATGAATGATTTAAATAAATAACAAGATAATATTAATAAATATAAGTAAAGATGGTAGGCGGTACTACTGATCATTCAAATGTAAAACAAAAACAAAAGGTGGCAAAACCATCCATAGAAATAGGAGGTAAAACCTACCACAGCAAATGAAAGAAAAAGCTCATAAGCAATAAACAAGAATGCTTAAAATACACAAGTAAAAGAAATTAATGCAATAATGATGAAAGCTCAGGTTAGGGGATCTGCCCTTGATATATCAAATAAGAATAGACAACCCAATTATAACTCAATTGGAATACACACATTAGGGAGGTTCGAATCGAAAGGTATATTATTTAAGCCCATTTTAGTTATATGAATTAGACTTGTTTCGTTACTAATATTTACACCACTTCTTGTAAATGGGTTCAAGCATTCAATGTGCCAATCACCATATGTCTACAACAAATCAAGGTTCCTAACTAGACTTGTGTCGGTAAGAAAGAACCATACAACATCTAGGAAGGATCTCAGCATTTGATGTGCCAAAGATTGTCTACAATGGATCGAGACCTCCACTTTACGAGTGGTATCAAGATTGATTAAGAAAATAAATATAAATCATATAAAACAAATAACAAAATATTATGATGATTAAGCACATATCGAAGGGTTAGAAAATTCTTATTCTCATATCAAGGGTTTCACCCTTTCACCTTAGGAAGAGAGAATTTAGCAAGACATTATAAAAGAAAGAAAAAGAAAATTTATTAATAACATTAAGAGAACAAGCACAAGAGAGAAAACACAATAATAAGAGATCCCAACCAAAGCCAAGATGCCCCAATGGGTTACAATACACCTCTATGTGTAGATATATTCAAGGTCAAACTTGTCAAATTACAAAGGGACAATTGTAAAATATCTTGTTGACAATTTAGATCATCATGTGCACTAAATTTGACCACCGATTTTGACATAGAATTATTTATAATTTTGACTCATGCCTTCATGGAAGTTGTAGATATTTCTCTAAGATTTCTAGAACATCTTGATTCATACAATTTGGATACGTATATCAAGAGATATAGTCAAAATACGAAGGCTTGGTCAGACTGGGCTAAAGCTGCATATGGGTTCACTTCAAGCCCATTTTTGGTCCACTAAAAGCTTGAATTTCATGATGCTTGTGAAGTGAAATACAATCTTGTAGATAATTTAATCAACATTCAAACAAATCAAGATTTACACCATTCTGATCTATAAATAGAAAGTTATGCCCATTTTACTAAACCTGCAACAAAAATTAAAATTAAGATCAAGCTAATTCAAAAGATGTAAAGATTACAAATATACTTAAGTTGAAGAATTTAATGACATTATTAATGCAATATAATGAATTAAGCTCTTATTAAGCATACATATTTAAGTGTTCACCACACCCCCCCAACTAGCTTATTACTAGTCCTTAGCAATTAAAACGTTATTATTTAGCAGTGATTTATACAATATTACAACCAAGGTGACAGTTATTGCACTCTCCTTAATTCTATCCAAATAAACAAACTCTCAACCAATTTTTTTTCCTTTTCTTTTTTTTTTAAAAAGACTCATGTACGCTCAGTCAAGATATTAACAAACTTTCTTTTTGTGCTCAGTTGACACTTGACTATGGGGCTTTCTAGAAAAAAGCCATATCGATTCTAATATTTGTTAAGGCTAACATCCTTAGGCAGCGGGCATTCATTCATCATTATTTTATTTATATATATATATTGAAGCAATGCATCTTTAACCCAGGTAGCGAGCCTTAAGCTAATGACTCTTAGACTAGTTGGCCTTAGGGCATTAGGTGTTAAGACACCTCTATGAGCATAACGACTCGGGTTGTCGATGCTTTATTTTTACTTAGAAACTTGTGGATAGTGCAATGTTCAATCCCTTTAAGCTTTCTGGTTAATCTATGTAACAACCTTGGGCCAATAGCTCCCAAACCAGTTGGTCTTAGGGTATTAGGTGTTGATGCACCCTTCGAGCTTAATTGCTCAAATTAATGAGGCTATGAGACCAAACTTATCTACAATTGCTTTTTTTTCTGCTTTCACTTTTTTTCTCTTTTCTTTTTGTTTTACTTTCCCCTTCCTTTTTGTTGTTATTCTAAACAAAGCAAAAGAACTCAAATATTGCAACATTTCATTTTGCAACCCACAATCATGCATCAAGTTATGTGTGTGTGTGAAGAAAGGTTCATGAATACTTGCGTAATGAGTGCATGAGCAAACAGTTTATTAAATGATAAAGTGAATAAGACAATCTCGTTATAAAATTCAAAAATCAAAACTAAATAATATCAAGTGAGCTAAAATGAGTCTTCAAAGTGCAAAATCAAGGCAAAATGACAACTTAGTTTGAATAGGTTTCAAGAGTTCAAAATGGCCCTCTTTACTCTACTATTCCTGACCCATAATGCGTCTCAAAAGGAATTGAACTCCTTACAACGCACTTTGAATCTAATTACTAACTCTTTTTTTTTTTTGTTGCAAGAAGAAAATATGAGACACACTTATGTCTACTACCCTTCCCCCCCAACCAAATGAAACATTGTCTTCAATGTTTAAATATGGAGAGATAAAGTATAGAAGACATTACCTGAAGCTCTGGTTATTCAAAAGAGACGACCTGAAAGACACGTAAAATAAAATGCTACAAATAAAATTAAAGACAAGAAAAATTACAAACGGAGCGTCAGATCCAATTTGCACTTTTTGTTTAGTCCCCCTAATTAATTTGAGTTATTGCTGGGTCAAGGTCATACTTGACTGCTTGTAATTTATCACGTAATTCATTAGCAGTAGTGGCAAAAACAAGGATTTGTGGCATCAAATGTGGGATAAAATTCTGTTCTATAGCTGCATCAACAAAATGTATCAAAGGATCAAAGAAATTTTTAACATTCAACAAACCTATAGGTTTTTGATGGAGATTCAGTTGGGCCTAAGAGGCAATTTAAAAAATTCCTTCAAAAGTACCGAAGCCACATGGTAAAGCAATAAAGGCATCTGAATTGATAAGCATATATGTCATGCGTTCATGCATAGAGGAGACCTATAAGTCCTGCCCAATAGTCTTTCCAATAATGCTTTCTACAGCTAAAGCTCTAGGAATAACACGACTACCTCCTAAGAGTGCAGCTATTGACACATAACCCATTAACACGAGGCTACCTACTCCATAAACCGCCTGAATCTTTCTTCCAACTAATAGCCTATCAAGATAATTTGCTAGTGCTACAAACTCTTCACTTTTTTCAGGTCGAGATCCACATAATACACATACCATTTGGATTCGATGTTTTGAGATTGCCTCAATGTTTATGCAACTCTCTAATTATATGTGTAAAGTGAATAACAAGAGATGTCATATTTATAGAGTGCAAAAAGGTATTCTAATTATGACATCTATACAGATAGCTCGGCTATTAGTTGAAAAAGTTTGACAATAAAGTATAGAAATAAAAAAAAAATGATAGAAATATGACAACATAATGCACAAGTCAACCGAAAGATATAAATTAAAAAATGACAGCTATAAGGCATAAAAATTAAAAAATGATAGCACACATGCATATGTATAGGTAGTTGTGACTGTGGCTCACTTCTTCCTCTGGTTTTACGTCCAGAAATCACTTAAACACCTTCTATGAGTTGGGGATATGCTTCCCATCCAGTTTTCTTATAAACTGGCAAACGAGGTCGTTTTGAGTCAGATTCCTGAGACTATAACGTTCTTGCTCTTCTCGAAATTGTGTCCATATTTTCAAAATTTCATGTTGCACAATTCCATAAGAATGTGTTTCAAGACTAAATTGGATATTATCCAAATACTACTTACTCAGTCCATTCTTGACGAATTGTAGCTTATCCTCTCGATTGTTAGACAAATATCCCAATGAGCGGCAACGCTGGTTACAAGTCCATCTTGCACATTTGCGACAAACTTGTAACCTTTTCGCTATTCGCTTTTTAGCATAAGAACTTTTTCCTAAACCTGGCATGTGAGAAACAAGATCATCTGAAAATTCACAAGAAAATCGAACCCTTGCTTTAACTAACCATCTTAAATCAGTAGGAATACCCTTGCGTATCAACATCCTTAGTCTTTTTACGCGAGCTTTATAAATTTTAAGCAAATCATTTTGATGAAGAGAGGGAAAACATCTGTTCAGATTCGAGAGAATGGTATCCATGTGAAGAAAATGAGGGAGAAGAAAAGAAAATGAATGCAAGGTGAGCAACAATTTTTGGGGAACTAAAAATTGACTTTAAAAGCCACAAAGTACCGTATTCGCCCATTGACCGGGAAATAAAAGCACACAATAATAGCACATAAAATAAAATAAAAACAAACTATAATTGATAGCGAAAATCAAGAATGAAAATAAAAATAAAAAAATATGGCAAAACTGATAAAATTTGATCGATCGTGATAAGGAAAGGCCAAAAGAGGAATCTCTTCGAAAGTAATTTACCACAATCAAAAATATGCCATTGAGGTGGTACCTCTCTTTTTCCTTTATTTGTGAGAACGGAAGAGATCACCATTGCCTGAGTTTGTTTGTCCTTGAGGCATGCATTCTTTAGCGTGGATGTTTCTTCCTGCCTTTTTTCAAAACATGGCTCCCAACTCTTAATCTCCTTTACTTGTACAAAATCAAGTAGTGAATGTTTTTTTTTTTAAACAATAGGCTCTAGTTGCATGTTTCATTTAGATGAATAGGTTTTTGAAGGACTAGAAGAATTCCTATTTTGAATACAGTCTTCCACACTAGTTTTAGTCCCATTATCTTCCTCATTTTCATCATGCTTGAAAAATTCATTAATGTTAAAATTTTGGTTAAGTTCCTTTGCATGATAAAATGACAGCATAAGTAAGGATTCGGTCTTTTCCTTGTTAGATGTAGGTTCATTAACCTCTTCCTTACCCTTTGGAATTGATTCAGCATCTTTCTCATAAGGGTTAAGAATCCGTTCTTTATCAATCTTACCATCGTGAAGAGTATTGACCGAATCTTGGTCTAGAAGTTGGCCAGTTGAATTAGTCACATGTGGATTGATGGGGTTTAGTGATAGTTGAGATGGAAACTCGCCTTTCTCATGACTGCTAACTGCAAAGGCAAGTTTTTCAAGAGCATCCGTTGAGTTTGCCATAGTTTAAGCAGCTTGACTAATAAAAGCCTCTTGCTTTGCAATGAATGAATCTAATGTTTCCTCAAGATCCTAATAAGGTGCATGATCATGAGATTTTTGAAAATTTTGGTATGATTGAAAGGGAGGTTGGTAAGATTGTGCATGACTATCATTCCTCCAGTCAAAATATGAGTGATTTTTCCATCAAAAATTATAGTTTTGTCAGTAAGGAATAGGATTTGACCTTTGAAAAGTGTTTAAAACATTGGTTTGCTCATGGAGACTTTTCCTAAAGGTAGGCATAATTGGGCAGTCATCCGTAGGATGATCAGCAGTATTACAAGTGTGACAGACAATTTCTTGCATAGACGACATTTATAGGTCCTCGACTTTTCTAGCTAGGGATGCAAATTTAACACGAAGATCATGGTTTTTCCTAAGGTTAAAAATCCTTCTACTAGATATCCTTGGTACCTCACAGGTGCCAACGTTATCCCAATTTTGGACATTTTTTGCTAGTAAGTCCAGGTAATCGATTGCTTCATCAGGGCCTTTATTTTCAAATTGTCCATTACACATTAATTCTAACATTTGCCTATTTGACATGTTAGACCTTTATAGAAAATTGAAACTAGTCTCCATGTTTCCAAACCATGATTAGCACGAGTGTTAAGTAATGCTTTATACCTATCCCAACATCGGTAAAGGGTCTCTCCTTGTTCTTGAGTGAAAGTGGTGATTTGCCTTTTGAGAGAATTTATTCTATAGGGAGGAAAGAATTTTTTCAGAAATTGTTGTTGCATTTTATCCTATGAGCTAATGGATCCTGACTTAAAATTTTGTAGCCATGTTTTAGCTTTATCTTTTAAAGAAAAAGGAAAAAGCTTTAATCTAAAGATGTTTATGCTACAATTTAGGTCATTATAGGTATTGGAAAACTCTTCCAATTCTCTCAAGTGCAAATACAGGTTTTCACCATCTAGGCCATGAAAGTGGGGTAAGAATTGAAAGAAATCTGGTTCATGGTTGAAATATATTACAGCATGAGGGAAGACTAGTTCTCATAAGAGTTATGTTGTCCATTAATGTTCTTAGTTAGGTTTGAGCATGTTTTTAAAGAAGATGAGTGGCTCCCAACAATTCTATCAACTAATGCAAAGAGAAAGAACAGATGAACACACACGACAAAAATGAAAATAAAAAATGAGAAAAGAAAATACTTACAATTTTGCATGCCAAATTTTACCTTCCCCGGTAATAGTGCCAAAAACTTGACACATCAAAAAATAGGATTATCTTTTTAGTATACAAGTGTCAAAATAACAAACCCGGTGAGAGAGTGGTCGATCCAAGAGGAATGGGATTTAGTGGTACAAACTAAAAGATGAGCAATCATAATATGAGTTATTTAAATAAATAACAAGATAATATTAACAAATATAAGTAAAGATGGTAGGCGGTACTACCGACCATTCAAATGTAAAACAAAAACAAAAGGTGGCAAAACCATCCATAGAAATAGGAGGTAAAATCTATCATAGCAAATGAAAGAAAAAGTTCATAAGCAATAAACAAGAATACTTAAAATACACAAGTAAAAGGAATTAACACAATAATGATGAAAGCTAAGATTAGGGGATCTGCCCTTGATATATCAAATAAGAATAGACAACCCAATTATAAGTGAATTAGAATCCACACATCAAAGAGGTTCCAATCGGAAGGTATGTCATTTAAGCCCATTTTAGTTAAATGAATTATACTTGTTTCGTTACTAATATTTATACCACTTCGTGTAAATGGATTCAAGCATCCAATGTGTCAATCACCATATGTCCACAATAAATCAAGATTCCTAACTAGACTTGTGTCGGTAAGGAAGAACTATACAACATCTAGAAAGGATCCAAACATTTGATATACCAAGGATTGTCTACAATGGATCGAGACCTCCACTTTACAAGTGGTGTTAAGATTGATTAAGAAAATAAATATAAATCATATAAAATAAATAAAAAAAGATTATCATTATTAAACACTTATCAAAGGGTTAGAAAATATTTACTCTCATATCAAGGGTTTCATGCTTTCACCTTAGCAAGAGAAAATTTAGCAAGTCGTTATAAAAGAAAGAAAACAAATTGTAAGAAAAAGAAGATTTTTTAATAACATTAAGAGAACAAACACAAGAGAGAAAACACAATAATAAGAGATCCTAACCAAAGCCAAGATGCCGCAATGGGTCATAATGCACCTCTATTCATAGACACATTCGGGGGCAAACTTGTCAAATTGCAACAGGACAATTGTAAAATTTCTTGTTGACAATTTGGATCATCATGTGCACCAAATTTGACCACCGATTTCGACATCAAATTATTTATAATTTTGATCATATGTCTTCATGAAAGTTGTAGATATTTCTCTCATATTTCTAGAACATCTTGATTCATATAATTGTGATATGTATATCAAGAGATATGATCAAAATACAGAGGCATGGTCAAGCTGGGTTGAAACTACAAATAGGTTCAATTCAAGCCCATTTTTGGTCCATTAAAAGCCCAAATTTCATGATGCCTGTGAAATACAAACTTGTAGATAATTTAACCAGCTTTCCAACCAATCAAGATTTGTACCATTCTGATCTATAAATAGAAAGTTATTCCCATTTTATCAAACCTGTAGCAAAAACTGAAATTACGGTAAAGCTAATTCAAAATATGCAAAGACAACAAATATACTTAAGTTGAGGAATCTAATGACATTATTAACGCAATATGATGAATTGAGCTCTTATTAAGCATACATATTTAAGTGTTCATCAGTTGAGGATTCAATTGACTATTGATATAGTCCAATTGAAGATGCTTTCACCTTCTGATGTTGAAATTTGAGATAAATGCTTTCATTTGGTGCCTTATTGTAGACATTGAATTTTTGAGGCTCGATGATGAAATAAAGATGAATGTCAAGTGAAGGTAATGACTGGAATGCCCTTGAAAGTCAAAATAAAAAAAGGTGGGAAGGAATTAGTCGAAGGTCTTGAAAACCAACATGTGAATTAAAAAAATCACAAATATTAATCTAGAAAGTATCTGTTGATGAGTCATATACCGGTGCGAAGCTAAGGATGTCTAGTTTTGGTAGAAATTTATGGATCATAAGTTGAACTTAAAAAGTTGTGCACAATCGAACAGATGAAGGTTAGAAGGGGCTGTAGTGGAAAGTGCCAAAATAGGAATGACCGAAAGTGAACAGCCACTTGGCTATCAGAAAGTCGCCTGAAGGTTTGCCAATAGCCACTCTACTGTTGGTCCCATAATTTTGAAAATTTTCATTTAAAATCTTCCTTTTTTGGATTTTGCTTCCTTTTTTAATTCCAGCCCTCAAGTATATAAACCCTTCTTGGCTTACTTTCCAAGACACACTGATTATTGAGAATAATCATCTCTTCTCCCTCTTGAAGATACACTCGAGAATTTGAGAAGTCTTTTTCAATCTAATGTTTTTTTTAGGTATCCTATTGCTCTAAACCTAGAAGGGTACGTCTTAAGAGCAGTTCTCTCTTCTCCCTCCTATTTTCTTGTTTACTTTTCTTGCTTAGAATTAAGCATGATTAGGTTTTATTTTGTTTAGAACAAGCATATTAAGATTTAATTTGATGCTTACAAGCATGCTAGGATTATTATGAATTGTATTAACCCTTGTTTGTTTTATGATATGAATAAACTTGTTGAGGTAAGTTTGCTTTCCCTTCTTTATTAAAAACATGTTTAGAAATTTATTTTCTTTGCGAATGCTTAGAAACATGCTTAGGAGCACATTAGAATCATGATAGGAGAACTTATAATTACTTTGATATATGCTAGGAAATAGCATAGAATAGATCAGAATTACCATATTGCCCCTTGAATGCTTTGATTAGGCTAGAAAAGCCTTGTTTGATTTCAATTGTTTGAATTAAGCTAGAAATGCCATGACTAGCCTAGAATTGGCCATAATAACCATGTTTAGACTAGAAATGCCATGATAATATGAATTAATATGAATTATGGTAGAATAGCAATAGATATAATGCCATGATAGAATTATCAAATCTAGGTAGAAGTGTCATGATATTAGATTATGACTTTGTATTGAATTAATTGATTTATGAACATATGAATATGCCATGAAAATACCATGATTAGAAGTGCTATTGTATATGCCATGAAGTGGTGGTGGACTCACATTGACGGTGAGGGACCATCACTTATAATTGAATGAATGTATGAATGCTATTTTTGAAGTGTTTAGAAATAGAATTACTTTATTTATTGTTGAAGAACAATCAATGTGATCCTCTTCTCCTTCCCTCATGTTTGAAGGAATTGTAATTCTACTCTTCTCCTATGGATGAATATATAACTGTTATTTGATTGAATAATCATTCACATGTCAAATGAAGATTAGATAGAATGTGTACATAAAATGAACAACTTAAGTGGACTATATGGCAACATGAGTTATTTTAATTTGGTATACCCTGGTGCAGGCTGGATTTTGATCTAAGCGAGGCAAATGGCTCGTACCTAACTTCCTGAACCCATATCTGAAGGGATGAGAGTAGTTTAGGTCCTAAAGCAAGGGATCGAATTGCCCTCATTCATTCCCAATTGAATAATTGAGTGGCGACTCCATTTCTCCAGACGTGCCCATGGGTTGTTTGTGTTCCTTTAAGTCTCGAAAGAGGCTTCGACACAATATTGTGGTCACAAATGCTCTGGTAGGATGAAAGCTCCATTCGTAGTGGAAACTCTACTGGGGATAAGAGAAAATGATTCCGATTGGGATACCAAATTCTAATACCTCATGTTGATATTTTGAGTCCTTGCATCGCTACACTTTCTACACAATAAGCATGAACTGCCTAAACTAGACGTGTGGCATTGGCAAGAGAAGTCTTTGGCTCCATTCAACCCCTAAACTACACATGTTGGTGTCACCACCTTTTAGCACGTACCATTGAATTAGTATAAAAAGATATTGGCCCAAAAGGAGATCTCTCACTCGAAGGAACCCATACTATTGGACCCTTGAGACTTAAGCCCATATAGCCAACTCTATAAATTTTCAATAGGATGAATATCCAAAACCCATATTGAAATGCATCTATATGGATGTAAATTCCCCATGACTAGAATAACATCGACTCAACCTCATGAAGCCTTGAATGAATGACACATGTCAAGTCACCCATGAGAACTAAATGGGGATATGTGCCATAAATTAAGGTTATCATGACGTTTAGAGGCCATGTTATGATAATTATGGAGAGTCCACATCAATATGTTTGTTAGAAAAAGGTGAGAGAATCTCACATTCTCACATCCCATGATGTTGTGTTAGGAATGAGTCTAAAAATCCTTATAATAGAGACTCAATTCTATGTGTGCGGGAGAGATAAGATTGGAAAGCTTAAGGTGTGTCTATGCCCTTACATAAGCATGCATCATATCATGCATAGATGCATGCATGTCATAGCTTGGTGTAGACACTAGATTTTTGAGCGAAGGAAATGATCAAAATGCCATTGGAAGCTGAAGAGGAAAGGGGGAGAAGGAATTGGCAAAGGGTCTTAACAACTACATGTCACTTAAAAAAATTATAGAAATTAATGTAAAAGGAATCTACTAATGACTCACATAGCCTTGTGAAGCTAGATATGTATAGTTTTTGTAGAAATTTACGGATCATGAATTGGAGTTCAACTAGAAAATTTATGTGTGATTGAATAGGCAAAGGTCAAAAGGGATTGCATTGCAAAGTGTCCAAAAATGAACGACCAAAGGGGAATAGCTGCCCGACAGTTTGCCAATAACTGTCCCACTATTGGTCCCCTAATTTTGGAAATTTTCATTATAAACCTCCCTATTTTGATTTTTGATTATTTTTTCAACTTCAACCTTGAACTTTATAAACCTCCCTTGGCTCACTTTTCAAGACATACTGATTATTGAGATTAATCATCTCTTCTCTCTTTTGAAGACACTCTCAAGAATTGGAGAAGTCTTTTATAGTTTGAAGATTTTTAGGCATTCCATTGCTCTAAACCCGGAAAGGGTACGTCTTGACAGCAATCCTCCCTTCTCCCTCATATATTCTTATTTACTTTTATGCTTAGAACAAAGCATGATTAGGGTTTATTTTGCTTAGAATAAGCATGTTTAGGATTTAATTGAATGCTTAGGAGCATGTTTAGGGTTTTATGAATTGTTTAACCCTTTTATCTGTTTTACAAGATGGATAAGCGTGTCGAGATAAGTCCGCTATCTCTTCTTTATTAGAAACATTTTTAAGAATTTAATTTTCTTTACGATTGTTTAGAATCATGCTTAGGAGCACATGATTAGAATCATGCTAGGAGAACTTATAATTGCTTTGAAGCATGCTAGGAAATAGCATAGAAAAGGTAATGATTACCATATTACTCCTTGAATGCTTTGATTGGACTATAAGAGCCTTGTTTGATTTCAATTGTTTGAATTAGGCTAGAAATGTCATGATCCTTAATGAATTGATATGAATTATGCTAGAATAGTAATTGCCACGATAGAGTTATCGAATCTAGGTCGAAGTGCCATGATATTAGATTATGGCGTTGTATTGAATTTTAATTAATTGATTTATTATTGAATATGTCACGATAAGAAGTGCTATTTTATGATGCCATGAATTGGTGGTGGACTCACATTAATGGTGAGGGACCATCACTTGTAATTAGATGAATGTATACTTTATAGAATTTATTTTGTTATTGAATAACAAAGCAATCTAATCCTCTTCCCCTTCCCCCATGTTTGAAGAAAATTTAATCTAATCTCCTCCCTCTTTCTATATGTGAATATACTACTGCTTTGGTTAAATATGTCTCACATGATTAATGAAGATAAAACTTGAAATGTGTGCATAAAACGAACAACCTTAAGTGGACTGTATGTCAATATGAGATATTTTTATGTGGTGTACCCTAGTAAAGGTCGGATTTTGATCCGAGCCCGTCGAATGACTCGTACCTAACTTCCTAAACCCATCTCTGAAGGGATGGGGGTAGTTTAGGTCCTAAAGCGAGGGATCAGATTGACCCTATTCATTTCCAATTGAATAATTGGATGACGACTCCTTTTCTCCAAATGTGCCTATAGCTCATTTGTGTTTCCGTAAGTCTCAAAAAAGGCTTTGACACAGTGTCGTGGTCGCAAACATTTTGGTAGGATGAAAGCTCTATTCATAGTGGTGAATCCACTGGGATAAGAGAAGTTGATTCTAATTGGGATGCCAAATTCTAATGCTCATGTTGATATTTTGAGTCCTTTCATCACTACACTTTTACACATAATGAGCACGAGCTGCCTAAACTAGTCGTGTGGCATTGGCATGAGAAGTCTTTGGCTTTATTCGACCCTAGAGGACTCATGTTGGTGTCACCACCTTCGAGCACGTACCATTGAATTTGTATAAAAAGGGATTGGCCCAAAGGGACATCTCTTACTCAAAGAAGCCCAGCCCATTGGACCCTTGAGACTCAAGCCCATGTAGTAGAATCTAGAAATTTTCAAAAGGATGAATGTCTAAAACTGATATTGAAATGCATGTCTATAGATTTAAATTCCCCATAACTAGAATAACATCAACTCAAATCTCCTGGAACCATGAACAAATGCCACATGTCAAGTCACCCATAAGAACAAAATGGGGACATGTGCCATGAGTTAAGGTTATCATGATGTTTAGAAAGCCATGTTATGATAACCATGGAGAATCCAACATCAACATGTTTGTTAGAAATAAGTGAGAGAATCTTGCATTCCTACATCCTATGATGATGACTTGGGAATGAGGCAAAAAATCATAGGAATAGAGACCTGACTTCATATGTATGGGAGAGATAAGGTCGAAAGGCTAAAAGAGTGTCTATGCCCTTGCATGAGCATGCATCATATCATGCATACATGCATGCATGCATAGCATTAACACCTTTGTTTTACAACCATCATAACTTGGATTAGACAAGGTAGTCGTTTGACAAGGCAAGAGGAACCAGTTTGATAAAATGGCTGCACCTAACAACAATGCTAAAATGGCGTCATTGAGGGATGATATGGCCCCACTCCAACAACAATTGGCTTACCTCACTGAAGCACTCTAAGATGGCCCCAATTGTATGAACCATCTGCGACCTAAGGGTAATGGTAATGGTGATGGTGATGGTGAGACTAGCCAAGGCAGAGATAGGGCGAAAAGCCCAATCAATCAAGATGACCCTAAATCGATCAAGCAATTGGCCAAGGACATGGAGAAAGTTCAATCCCTCTTAAAGAAGAAAGGATTAAAAAGGTTCGAAGACCTAGATGATATCCTATTTATAAGGGATAATGATCTGGCACCAAAATTTTGCCTACCAAACTTGCCCAAGTTCAATGGAGAGGGTAATCCAAAGACGCACTTGAGATAGTATGCAACTGTCATAGCCACCACTCCTTTATCAAAAGAGCACATATTGAAGTACTTCATGCTATCTTTAGAAGATGATACGATAGTATGGTATCATGACTCCCCAAGAAAGTCTGAGAAGATTGGGAGGAGTTTTTCAAACAGTTTTTAGAGTAGTACCGCCATAATACCCAACCGGGGGTAACCTTGAGGGATTTGGAGATGACGTGTCAAAAGCCCAATGAGACCTTCTCTTAATATCTAGTCCATTGGAGGGCCAAGGTTGCCAAGATGACCACTAGGCCCGTGGAGAAGCACTAGGTCCACATGATGATTAATAGAGCCCATACATTCATCAGTGATAGACTGGCGGGCTTCCTCATCAAAACTTTTGAAGACCTATATGATTTGAGTGTCCAAACAAAAGATTTGGAGTCCATGTAGAAAAGAAGCAACAATAGTTACCCTATAAGAAATCAAGGGCAATATCATAAAGCTAGTGGGTTTAGCATAAAGCATATGGAGGTGAAGGCCATCACCTAGCAAAGGAAGTTCAGTCGTTTGGGAAGTATCCAAGATCTTTGCAAGATTGAGAGCCGAAAGGATGTTGCAACCATTGCCTCTAAGAGAGCTTCCAAATCTATTACCAAGGAATTGGAGGCATCACGAAAAGTGTGAATTCCACCATCTGATTGATCACACGACTGATGATTGTACGTGTCTTCACCATGAGATCTAAGATTTGATCGATAAGGGCCAGATTCTTGACCTAGAGACGCATGAGCCCAACACAAAAAGCAGTCCACTACCCAATTACAATTGGGTACCTCCTCCAATCACTAACATGATTAGGTTAGGCTTAACCGAGGAGCAAGTCATGAACTTTTTTGAAGAAAGTAGATCGAGCAAGGGCAAGAGAGCCAAAAGAAGGGAGAAGTCCAAGCTTAATATTGAAAAACTCAAGGTCAAAGAGCCTAAAGAAGAACAGCCCAAGGTTGAAGAGCCTAAAGAAGAACAGCCCAAGGAGATTATTAAGAGAGCAAAAGAGGAGCCTATTGCTTTGGCAGCCAAGATCTACACCAAGAAGGGTGGATGGACTAATATTGTAGTGAAAATAGCCAAATGAAATTTGGAACTTGAATTTGTGTTCCTCAACAATCATGAGGAAGAAGAACAACAAAAAGTAGATGAAGTGGAAGTTGAGGTGGAGAACGAAGAAGCATCTGCCAAAAAGAAGTCCACACCAACAAAAGCCTTTGCCAAGAAGCGAATGGCTAGAAAAGGTCCACCACCGAGAAGACTCAAAGTAAAGAAGGATAGCGAAGCTAGGAAAAAGAAGTGAATTGAGAGCCTTGAGCAAAAAGAGAGGTTACCTAGAAGGTGTAAAGAAGTGAGAGTTATGGGAATATGTCATCCCTAAAGTCAAGACCCTTTTGAACTTTTAGATTAACTTTAATAGTGATGAAGAAGAGAAAGTGAAAGTTGAGGGAGAAACACTTAAGGGTGAGAGTAAGAATGTATAAGGAGTGACGAGGAGTGGTAGATTTTACCATGAAAAGGAGAAAGAAAAATTAGTCCAGAAGGAGAAGACGATTGAAAAGGGCAAAGAGGTTGCCAAGGAAGAAGTAGAAGACGATCAAGTGATCAAACAATTGAAGAAGACTCAAGCAAATGCCAGCATTTGGGACTTGTTAATTTCATCCCAAAAGCATTGAGAAGCCATGGCGAAGGCTATGGCAGAGGTAGAGATATCAATGGCTGCTACTCCGAATGAGATGATATCTACTATGATTGGAGTAGTACCCAAGGGGGCAAATGAGAAGGGTGTAATCAGCTTCACCGGTGAAAAACTACCTTTTGAAGGAAGGAATCATAACAAGCCATAGCTCATCACCATAAAGATTAGGGGGAAGACTCATCATCATGATGGGTCTACCATTAATATTATGCCTATAAAGATATTGCACAAGTACGGGATGGATAAAGATGAGCTTGAGCCTTATGAGACAGTGATTAGGGCTTATGATGACTTGAAGAAGAGTGCCATTGTAATCTTTAAGGCATTAGTGAAGACTGGGCCAATTAAAGTTATGACAAAATTCATGGTCCTTGATATTCCAATCAAATTTGCTGCGTTGTTGGCACGAGCATGGTTTTATCTGCTTGGTTAAGTTCCTTCCACACTGTATCAAAAAGTTTGATTCAACATGGATGGGGGAATTGTGACCATTCATGCGGTGTAGACACTAAAATTTTTAGGCTCAATGAAGGAATGAAGATAATGTCGAGCAATTCAAATGATCATAATGCCCTTGAAGATCGCAAAGAGAAGGGCGAGAAGAAGTTGGTGAAGAGTCTGGAAAACAAACATGTGACTTTGAAAAATCAACAAAAATTAATCCGGAAGGAATCTGATGATGAGTCATATACCGTTGAAGCTACGGACATCTAGTTTTCATAAAAATTTACGGATCATAAATCAAAGTTGAATTCTAGAAATTATTCATGATCGAAGGAACCAAGGTTTGAAGGGACTGCATTGAAGGATGATAAAAAAGGAAGGGGCCAAAAGAAAATTAGCCAGTTGGCCATCAGACAGCCACCCGACTGTCAGAGACAGCCGCCCGACCATCTGACAACTGCCTGGCTATTGGCCAATGGCCTGGCGTCCATCAGATGGCCTCCCAGCTCTCTTGGGTTTATTTTTGAAAGTTAGCTTGAAAAACTTCCTTTTTTCGTTTACACCCTTTCCTATATAAACCTTACTCCTTTCACTTTGCAATTCACACTGATTATCGAATACAATCATCTCCTTCTCCCTCTTGAAGATACTCTCAAGAATTTGAGCAGTCTTTTCCAATATAATTTTTTTAGGCGTTCAATTGCTCTAAACTCGGAAAGGGTACGTCTTAAGAGTAGAATTCTCTCCTCCCTCCTATTCTCCCTTTTACTTTTCTTGCTTAGAAAAAGCATGTTTGGGTTTTTATTTTATGCTTATGAGCATGTTTATGGTTATTACGAATTGTTCTAACCTTATTTATGTTGCAAGATGGATAAGCATGTCGAGATAAGTCTGCAATCTTTCCTTTTTTAGAATCATGCTTAGGAATTTAATTTCTTCGCAAATACTTAGAAATATGCTTAGAATCATGCATAAGAGCACATCATTTGAATCATTCTAGGAAAACTTACTTGCTTTGATGGATGCTAGGAAATAGCATTGAATAGTGGAATTACCATTTTTTCCCTTGAATGCTATGATTGGTGATTGTTTGAATTAGGCTAGAATATGTCATGATGACCATGTTAGGCTAGAAATGCCATGATAATCCGAATTGATATGAGATAGGTAGAATACCATGATAAAATTATCAAATCTAGGTAGAAGTGACATTACTAGATTATGGCTTTTTTTATTTATAATTTGTTTATTTTCGAGTGTATGAATGTTTGTATATTATGAAGTGTGATTACGTAATGCCATGAAGTGATGGTGGACTTACATTGATGGTGAGGAACCATCACCAAGAATGAATGCCTTAGCTATGTTTAGATGGATATGTAAAAAAGCTTAATAGACGTTGAGTAGACTCACATGTGGTGGTGAGGAATTCATCATCTATCGAGTTTTGAATGTATATGAATGTATGAAATACTTTTACTATTGAATAACAACTATTGCAATCCTCTCCCCTTCCCCCATGTATGATAGAAATGTAATCTACTCTCCTCCCTCTTTTTATAGATGTTTATAATTGCTATTGGATTGAATAATCACCCCACATGACTAATGAAGATAAAAACGAAAATGTGTGCATAAAATGAACAGTCTAAGTGGACTAAGTAACAACACGAGCTATTCCTATTTGGTATTTCCCAAGTGGAGGCCGGATTCACATCTGGGGGAGTTCAAAGACTCGTGCCTAAGTTCCTAAACCCATCTTTGAAGGGATGAGGATAGTTTAGGTCCCGAAGCGAGGGATCGGATCGCCTCCACTCATTCCCAATTGAATAATTAGGTGGTGACTCCTTTCTCCATACGTGCCCATGACTCGTTTATGATCCATTAAGTCTCAAAATAGGCTTTGACATAGTGCCATGGTTGTGAATGCTCTGGCGAGATGAAAGCCTCGTTCATATGCAGCTTCAACTATTGCACTAGTTGTTTGAAGTATGAAGGTTAGAGAGATACCCTATATAGGAAGCTTTCATGTAGCCATGATTGATGAAGTCAACCCAATTGTCATTAGGATAATGAAGAAACAAGGATATTTGCTAGGAATAGGCTTGTGAGGAATGGACGTGGTTTACAATCCCTTCCAGTTTTCAAAGGCTAAACTTTTAGAAGAGGTTTGGGTTATGAGTCTGATGGGGAAGAATAAGATTTTAAGCCCAAGAAGGGATCATCAAATTTTTTAAGGCCTAAGGTGCAAAGTATATGGGAGCTGCTGAAACCATGGATTTTCAAGGCAATATTGAAGCCCAGATTGGAGATTTTTATGGATATCCTTCAAGCAGGAATCTCTACGGGGAATGACTTGGTTGAGGAAATGGAGAAGATGACCATCAAGGAGGATAAGCCTCAAGATCAAGCATCATCAATGGGCTCGTCCATTGACCTTGCTACCTTTATCGAGGAAGGAATCCAAGATGCGTATATGAGGATGTATTTGTGCCCCGCCTCTTTGAAAAAGAGGACATTGTTTTTGTTTCAAAATTTGATCCAATAAAAAATCAAGTTGCTTACTTGTATGATGTCTTTTCTAATGGCATTGTGCATCATAATTTGCATTTCGATAGCATATTTAACATCCATACCATTCAAACTCATGACATTTATCTTCGTACAATAAAAAAACCCAAGAACATACGTATTGCACTTGATACAATACTGAAGAGAGAGAGAGAATTTTGAAAAATTACTAAGGAAACATTAAGAAGTTTTCGCCTAGTCCTATGATGACATGCATGGAATTGAGAGAAGCATTGTTGATCATACGATTCCAATGTATCCACACATGAAGCTAGTCAAGCAAAAGTTAAGGAGGTTAAGACTAGAGTGGGCTTAGAAAATCAAAGAGGAAGTCTCCAACAAATTGAAGCCAAGTTTTTGGAAGTGGTGAAATATTCAGAATGGTTAGCCAATATCGTGCCAGTGCTAAAGAAGGATAGAGAGGCCTAAATGTGTATGGATTACTGGGACTTGGATAAGGCCTCATTGAAGGATAATTTTCCTTTGCTTACATTGTTGTGTTAGTGGACAGCGCTACCGCCAGTGTGATGTTTTCCCTAGGAGATAGGTCTTCAAGATATAACCAAATAATGATGGTCAATGAAGACAAGATGAAAACGGCCTTCATTACGGATGCAAGGGCAACTTACCAACGAATGGTGATGATACTATTTCATGACATGATACATATGGAGATAGAAGTCTATGTGGATGACATGATGGTAAAATCTGAGACTTGAGAAGGTCACTTTGAAGCTTTAGACAGATTCTAAAAAATAGTGAAGAAATGCAAGTTGCGGCTAAATCCGGATAAGTGTGTTTTTGAAGTCACCTCAGGGAAGTTATTGGGTTTGTGGTTGGTAAGAAAGGGATAGAAGTAAATTTAGAAAAGGTAAGGTGATTACGGAGATGCCATCACCTAAGATTGAAAAAGAAGTTCAAGGGTTTCTTGGGAAGATCTAATATATCAGTCGGTTCATTACCAACTTGATGACAATTTGTGCACCGATCTTCAGGCTTCTAAAGAAGAATTAGTCAATGGAGTGGAATGACCAGTGCCAAGAGGCATTTGAGAATATTAAGAAGTACTTGTAGAATTTGCCAGTTTTGAGACCGCCAAAACCTGGCAAGAATTTGATGCTCTACTTGGGTCTTGAGGAGGAAGCCATTGGAGCTATGTTGGCGCAAGAAGATGGGAATGGTGTAGAGCATGCCATCTATTATCTTAGCAAAAAGTTGCTACTGTACGAGATGAAATATAACTAGGTGGAGAAAACATGCTTAGCCATGGTCTAGCTCTCAAAGAAGTTGAGGCATTATTTTTAGTCTTATAAGATTAAGGCTGTCTTGAAGGAGGATCCAATGAAGTATCTTTACGAAGCACCATCATTGGTAGGGAAGCTAGCACGATGGCTGGTCCAATTGTCAGAATTTGAACATTGAGTATGTCACCAAGAAGGTGGTAAAAGGAAGAGTAGTACTAGAGTTTTTGGCCATAAATTCAGTCAACGATGATGAATTATAAGAGTTGGATTTCCCATATGAACATCTGGGTGTAATCTCGGTAGTGGGATGGAGGATGTTCTTTGACGAAGCTATCAATAGAAATGGTGCCGAAATAATAGTTATTCTGGTCTCACCAACTGAAGAAGTTATCCCTTTTGCTAAGAAGCTGGAGTTTAGAGTCACAAATAATATGATTGAGTACGAAGTCTATGCCTTTGGTTTGGGAGATTCAAAATTAGTCATCTCTCAAGCCAATAAAGATTGGGATCCACGGGAAGAAAGGTTGAAACCGTACCTTGAGCACATCAGAAGGTTGATTGAGAGGTTCAACTAGTGTACCTTCACCCATCTCCCTAGCAATGAGAATTAGATGGCTGACAATTAAACCTCGTTGGCATTAGTTTAGGTGAGTACTCAAGAGTTGTTAGTGAGACTAATAGTGATATAACAAGCATGGGGTCCTTCTTATATGGAATCACTTGTAATGGAGGCTGAAGTGTAGGATTCTGCCAAATGAAGACAGCAAGAAAAATGGGGCTTTACTACGAAGGTTGGAATGCCAGAAGGGATGCAATTGAAGTGTGTCGATAAGAAAGAAGTTAGGAGGCTCATGGAGGAAATCCATAGTAGTGTATGTTGACCACATATGAATGGGCTAATGCCTGTAAAGAAGATAATGAGGCAAGGCTTTTACTAGCTAACCATAGAGACAGATTGTGTCCAATTTGTGAAGAAGTGTCACCAATGTTAGATCAATGGAAATTTGATTCACCAACAACCTTAGAGCTATGAGGGATGACAATACTATGGCCCTTTGCTGCATGGGGCATTGACATTATAAGTGAGATAAGGCTGTCAGCCTCTAATAGGCATAAGTATATGGTGGTGGCGAGTGACTTCTTCACCAAATGGAAGAAGATAAGTCTTACAGTAAACTAGGGGCAAAGCAGATGGTGAAGTTCGTTGAGAAAAACATCACATGTAGATTTGGAGTGCCACATCATGTCATGACTGACAATGGGGTTCATTTTTAGGTTGAGGCTAAAGCATTACTTGAGAAGTATGGGATTGAACATCATAAGTTGTCACCATATCGGCTAGAAGAAAATGAAGCAATAGAAGCAGCCAATAAAAACATCAAGAAGATGTTTGCCAGGATAATGCAGATATACAAAGATTGGATGGAAAAGCTACTGTTTGTGTTATGGAGTTATAGAGCAAAACCCATAAGTTTGACAGGCACAACGCCCTTCTCATTGATGTATGGTTTAGAAGCAGTCATACCAATTGAAATAGAAATGAAATCAGCGAGAGTTATAATAGAAGCAAAAATTCTTGAAGGGGAGTGGATTGACAATAGATGTGAACAATTGGCTTTGATTGATGAGAAAAGAATGAAGGCCAGATGTCATATACAACTCTACCAAAAACGGGTAACTCGAGCCTTTAACAAGAGAACAAAGGCAAGAAAAATCAAGAAAGGGGAATTGGTCCTTAAATAGGCTAGCATAGCAATGTTTGATCTCAGAAGGAAGTTCAAACCCAACTGGGAGGGCCCATTCATTGTGACGAAGGTCATGCCCAGGGAAGTCGTCATCCTATCAGACATTGAAGAAAATGAATTCACTGAGCCCATCAAATATGGACAGGTTGAAGAAGTATTACATATAAAAAAAATAAAAAAGAGGGTGAGAGGAAAAGTAATTAATCAGAAAACAAAAAATGGCTGATTAATGATAGGAGTTGTCTCATTGTTGTTCAAAGAACAAACGACTGTACTTTTATTAATGAAATGACATTGTTTAGAAACAAAGCCTTTGAAATGTCTTATTATTTTGCATAATAACAAAAGGAAAGAATCTAACATCTAAGCTGAAAATGAAACTAACAATACTATCTCTGCCTTTTCGATAGGCTATAAATAGGCTTAACATATTACTTACGGCACCGTCTTGCTCGAATGGCAGGATGAGGAATGGAAGCCTAAAGGGTCACCTAATCCTTTTATTGGTCCTCTATCTCAAAATCAAGATCATGGAAGAGATTCCTCTCAATGGTTTGATGTTGCCAAGAATCCTTCACACGCTTTAGATAACGAGCAAATTATCTACCAAGACCAAATGCAGTCGATGAATCCACGATCCTTTGCTTAAGTTCATATTGTCGACATAGTCTAGCAGGATCATAGAAAGAACTATAGGTGAAACCCATTAAAGGCACGCATCCGATATAGGTTCTGACTATCACATGCTCCAACTTCTACCATAGACAGTGCCAGTGAATCTGAGTATTAAGAATGAGTTGAAGCCAGTCGATCCAGCAAGAATGTCTCTAAAGTCTCCTCCTTGTATGAAGTCAAGGGCTATAACGAGAAATATTCCCCTTAGGTGGTGCTAGAATTGATAGCCTCTCTTGTAACCAAATCTAGGAAAAAAAAAGAAGAAACAAAAGAAAAGAAAACTAAGAAAAAGCCTGCTAAGTCGAAAACTTGAAAAGGCGACTTAGGCAAAAATTAAGGCAAGCCCGCTAAGCTGAAAACTCGAAAGGGCAGCTTAGGCAAAGTTTAGGGCATGAAAGAAAAAGAAAAAGCCCGCTGAGTTGAAAACCCAAAAAAGGGTAGCTTAGGCAAAAGTTAGGGTGCTAAGTGGAAATCCTGAAAAGGGTAGCTTAGGCAAAAATTAGAGCATGAAAAAAAATATGATGAATGAACCTGCTAAGCCGAAAACATGAAAAGGCAGCTTAGGCAAAATTTAGGGTTAAAAGAAAAACCTGAGGAAGCAAAAGAATTCTGTTGAACCTTTGACTCAAATCAATTCTGACTCGATTTTGTTTGATCAATGTCTCAGCTCAAATTAAGAGAATTGCTGAGAAACCGGATCTTATATGAGGAATGATGGTCATAAGATATAGGTCACCCAGACTGTCTAGTGAAACCTGTAGAAACTACACAAAAAGGCAGAATTGAAGAATGTGAAGCCAACCGAATGAGGTCTTATCCATCACTTTAAGTAAAGGTATGATCGAAAATAATGTCACTCTACCTCTAGTGTGAAGACCCGTCGTAGAAATTAGAAAGTCGAAGAAATGGGCAAGATCAGGCATCGATGGTGTGTCAACAGTACGATGATTGATGCTCTCAAAACTGGATGAATGACAACCGAGGATGGCGGAGAATTCCTTATACAGGGGGTAAAGCTCTTGCCTATTGAAGTAGAAGACATGATCATGATGATCCCATAAGGTCATGCATTATTTAAGAAAAGAGAAGTCAAGCTTCACATGTCGAAGTAACTTCAAATGGTAGAGACCGTTAGATTTGAGTAATTTCCAATCATCATCCTTTAAAGGCTTCAAGAGAGGTTGGAGAACCTTGAGAGAGGCCTCAACATGTTAAATATTGCAAAGAGGCATTAAGAAACATGAAGGAAATATCGAGAAATGAGAGAAAAAAGTTTGGAGAAGTAATGGAAAGGAATGGCACTTAAATAGTTCACAAAACGAAGCAAAAATGACAAGAAAAAGGGAAGACAATCAGAAGAGTTACCGTGCAGTAATCCATTAGCCGCTCAATGGTCTGTCAGCCACCCAACAGTCTGACAGCCGCCCAATGGTTATTAGGGCAAACTAGCCCGCTAGTCCCTCCTTTTGCATGTTTTTTGACTTCCTGGATACGTATCGATGAGTGGTTTCGAAAACATGACTTCTATATTCTGTATTTTTATTTAGAATTGAACAAATGATGATGTAGAAACAAATTTTGACCAATTTGGATGAAGATTAATCAATATACGCATAGTGCATGAAACTAAAAGTAGAAAATTTTCACTAAGTCTCTGAAAGTGGTTTACATGATTGTTTCCTTTGATTGTACAACATGAAAATTTATGAGAGCTAGATAAACAAAAGAAATCATGAAAAAGGCTAGAAATGATAGCCCTCACTCATCACCATCATTGTCAATATCGAAGGAGAAAGCAACAACCTGAGCCTGAAGATGCTCAACCTCCTGCTCCAGACAAGCAACCTCTTGACGACTCGTCTAAATCAAGCAAAAGAATCACATAGTTAGAAAAAATATTAAGATAGAAATCTTTCATACATGAAGCGTAGAGTGGTACTTTACATGATACTGATGTGACATCTATAAAATATATCCATGAGAAGCGGCCTGCATGCGAAAAACTCACTCCATGGAAGATCGTGGTGCTTGTATTGCATTGCATTTTATGATTAATAATTGATTGAAGAATGATAGGAAACTTGAGGAATATATAGTCAAAAGAAATAGTCAAAAGTCTTACTAGAGTGGTATATTATGGAACAAAGGGAACAGGCATGGTCGGATCCTCCATGATCACATGACTGCTGATCTATCCACTAACATCCTTTGTGTAGACGACATTGCTAGGATAAGCCTAGAGGTTGCAAATCAGATGGCCGACTGGGATAGCTGGAGTAGTTAAAGGAGCTGGAAGTGGATGTGGCTACTGAGTGGTGACAAAAAGGAAGCAGATGTGCAAGTACCTGAAGAGTAGACTCTCGATCTCTTCCCCTAATGAGCGAAAAAACTACTAGCATGGCTAGGCGTAGCACGAGGATAAGGAGTCTCATTTGAAGATCAACCTGCTCTAGTTTGTAGCAAGGTAGCTCGAACCTAGTCAATGTAAGAATTCGCCATCAATGGGAATTGGATCGCATTCAAATGAATCCCGGTCATGTAATCTTACACCTCTGGCTCTATAGCCAAATCAGCCAAATCTATCATCAGGATCAGTGGAGGAGGAGGAACTAAATGACATGATGGGCCTTTAAAGCAATCCCAAAAGCGATCACCCAAATACCACATCATATTGTTCATGCACAACAGAAGAATGTGGCAGTAGTTGAATGAGGAGGCGACCCTTATAGCTGTTGACCAGTTTTCCTCGAGTCGAACCACTCGGAGCAAATCTGTAAAGAATAAAGAAACATGGCAAGATTGTGATATAAATGAAATACTATCTATAATGTCTTTTACCTTATCCCAGGTCATCCTGTGAATATAATCACAAAAGAAGTCTAGCTCATGAGACCTCTTGAGCTCTGCACAACGTGTAACCCACCTCCTCATCCACGGGAAAGAAAGGTCCTCACAAGCGAGCAGTAGGGATGGTAGAACTCCCAACTCATATGCCCACATCTGTCATGAATAAAGCAGAACTAGAAATGGAATTCATATAGACAAAAGAGGAAGGAGTAGGAAAATGAAAGAAGTTACCTCAAGAAGCGGAACAAAATCGATAATCACAAAAACACCTCCACAAGCACGATCCAAACTAAAGTACAGCTAGCTGAGAACAACACGGCCCCAATAAAAATCCCTCACATGGTCAAGATCCTGGAGGGCAGGAAGTAGAGTCAAGAAGGTGGAGTTCGACGCATTGGTAAAACGCGTCGAATGGAGTAAATACACGATGAACTATGTGCATATTGATCCACCTTGACTGGAGTCAGGTTGGATCTTCTCTTCCAATACTCACAAATTGCAGCATATCAAATTGTGACTTTATCCTTGACCTTTACCTTACACCTAAGAAACTGTCAGATCAAGTTTTGTTAATCCCTTGAGTCTGCCATATAGGCGTTAATAGGAATGACCTTACCACTACATGGAAGGCTGGTCAGAGCGGCAATGTCAAGAGGCATGATAGTTATCTCACCAACTGCAGGATGGAATATATGGGTCGTGTCCATCCACGTCTGGCATAAAACGGCTAACGCTTGATGATCAATGTGCAGAGTAGTATGTGGAAGATAAGTGATAAACTCATAGAAGCCAGTTGTAGTAATCCTACTTCTAACAGCTTCATTTCTTATCTCTAAAAACCAACAGTGGGCTCCCAACAACGAACCACACATCTTGTTCTCATGGTAGTCCTAAGGCAAGAAATTAAAGTCTTTACATGAATACATGCCTAGAAAAATTATAGTAAATGGAAAACAGAATAATGAAGAAGAATGCATACCTGGTTGATCATGTAGGAAGCCACATCATAGACAACAGGCACCTCTTGGCCCTTTGGAAGACCCTTTAATGTTGATTTCCAAATCGAATTAGTCTCATTCAAGTCAAGATGGATTGGATGACCTGCCATTGCAAAGAGAAAGTTGAGATGAGCATGTAGGAGAAAACCAAAAGCGAATTAGAAGAAGAATGAAGAAGTTACGCATGAATGAGGCGATGAGAAGACAGACGAGCCTTATATAATTCCTTGATCGCTGGTCGGTAGTCAAATCACCAACCAATAATCAAACCGTTAGTCGACCGTCCATCCAATAAGGGGCAGATTGGTTAAAGGTCTAAGTAGAAAAGAAAGAAAGGAAGAGAAAGAAAAGGAAAGAAACGAGAGGAAAAAGAGAGAGAAAAGAAAAAAAGAAGAGAGGGAAAAAAGAGAGAAAAAAGAGAAAAAGAGATAGAAAGAAAGAAAAGAAAAGAGAGAGAAAAGAAAAGAAAAGAAGGACTCTACATCAACCCTAAGACACTGAAAGAATTTTTGAACAAAATCGGTGACAAGCACCCATCCATGGCAATAGTTTAGCAACTCACAACGAAAGAAGAGTAACATCAGTCCATAGAATCCTTAACTAGAATCACATGGAAGAATCCCTCCAAATACTAGAAAGTAGTTTGTTGAAGAATGCACCAAACAAGATAAAAGTTTGAATTGATTTTACATAATCAAGAGATGTTTGAATTTTGTAGGAGCTTGCAAAGACAGTGGAAGAATCCCTTGTGAGTCAAAAAATCAACAACATGATAATAATTTCCCTAGTTAAAAGCATAACGAATGCAAAAGAAGTCGAGAATGAAGAATCTTAGAACATGACAAATCAAGAATTTTCCTAGTGGACTGGAAGAAATCAATAATAGAATTAAGAATACTTGAGCATGAAACTCGTTGAATATAAGGACTGAAGAAGATCAAAGAAGCATGAAGAATACCCGAAAGAAGGGCATGAAGCCCAGTGAATGCAAAGCCTGAAGAGATCGAAAAAGGTATGAAGGATAGTTTGCTGAAGGCATGAAGAATGAGAAGGTCCAAAGAACGCGAAGTAGTGCATGGTAGAAGTTTTCTCAGTGGGAATGCATTAAAAGGACACCCTAAGAACTAAGTGCACTGAAGGGTGTTTGAAGCCCTTAGAATAGACACAAGCTCTAAGAAGAGGCACACTGAAGAGTGTTGAAAATCTTAAGAAGTAGGTGCACTTAAGAGTGTTTAAAGCCCTTAGACTAGGCACAAGCTCTAGGAAAAGGTGCACTGAAGAGTGCTAAAAACCCTAAGAAGTAGGTGCACTTAAGAGTGTTTGAAGCCCTTAGAATAGGCATACTGCAAAGTGTTGAAAACCCTTAGAAGCAGGTGCCCTGAAGAGTGTTAGAAACCTTAAAGAGTAGGCGCACTTAGAAGTGTTTTGTCATAGCATCATAAGGATGCTTTCGTTCACCCTTGAATTGGCACTTCAGCCCTTTGATTGGCACATTTGTCATGAATGGACACCTCAGCCCTTAGATAGGCATCTTAGCCCTTAGATGGGCACTTCAGCCCTCCATTGGGCACCTTAGCCCTTGAATTGGCATACTTTTTGTAGGTGTAGAGAGAGATAAAGAAGATGAAGGCAAAGATGTCGAGATGGAAGAAGGAAAGACGAAGCGAGAGTACTTTTTCGACCTTTGTGTCTCACAAACCTCTCCAGAGTAAGGGGTAAGCTATAGACATAGGATTTTTTAGACTAAATGATGAAATGAAGAGGAATGTCAAGTAGTGAAAATGATCAAAATGCCCTTGGAAGCCAAAAGAGAAAGGTGGGAAGCAATCGACCGAAGGTCTTGAAAACTGATATGTGACTTAAAAAAACCACAGAAATTAATACAGAAGAAATCTGCTAACGAGTCATATACCTTTGCGAAGCTATGGATGTCTGGTTCCTGTAAAAATTTATGGGTCACGAATTGGATTGAAATAAAAAAGTTGTGTGCGACCGAACATACAAAGGTCAGAAGGGACTACGCTGCAAAGTTCCAAAATAGGAAGGACTGAAAGGGAACAGCTGATCGATTGTTGACCAATAGCCGCCCGACAGTCAAATAGTTGCCTGGGGTTTGGTCAATAGCTGCTCGATTGTTAGATAGCCACCTGACAGTTTGCCAATAGTCGCCAGCCTATTGATCCACTAATTTTGGAACTTTTCATTATAAACCTTTTTTATTCCTCTTCGAACTTCAACCTTCAACTATATAAACCCCCCTTGGCTCACTTTTTAAGGCACAACAATTATTGAGAATAATCATCTCTTCTCCCTTTTGAAGACACACTCGAGAATTCGAGAAGTCTTTTCTAGTTTAAAGATTTTTAGGCATTCTATTGCTTTAAGCCCAGAAAGGGTACATCTTGAAAGCAGTCCTCTATTCTCCCTCTTATTTTCTTGTTTATTTTTCTTGCCTAGATTTAAGCATGATTAGGGTTTATTTTGATGCTTAGGAGCATGTATAGGATTTGATGAATTGTTTAACCCTTTTGTTTGTTTTGTGAGATGGACAAGCGTATCAAGGCAAGTCTGTTATCCCTTATTTATTAGCATCATGTTTAGGAATTTAATTTCCTTTGCGAATGCTTAGAATCATGCTTAGGATCACATGATTAGAATCATGCTAAGGGAACATATAATACTTTGATATATGCTAGGAAATAGCATAGAATAGGTAAGAATTACCATACTACCCTTGAATGCTTTGATTGTGCTAGAAAAGCCTTGTTTGACTTCATTTGTTTGAAATGCCATGATAACAATGTTTAGGCCATAAATGTTACGATAATGTGAATTAATATGAATTGTGCTAAAATAGCAATAGGTAGAATTACCATAATAGAATTATGAAATCTAGGCTAAAATGCCATGATTCTAGATTATAGCTTTGTATTGAATTTTAATTGATTGGTATTGATGAATGTATGAATATACCATGTTTAAAAGTATAACTGAATAATTGTATATTGCCATGAAGTGATAATGGACTCACATTGATGGTGACCATCACTTAAAAAATAATTAAATGTATGAATATGCATGTAAGAGGCTTTATGGACATTGAATAAACTCATATATGGTGGTGAGGAATTCATTATCTATCAAGTCTCTATTATAATGTTTGTATCAAGAGTGCACGAATATGCTTTTATTATTGAATACTTGATTTATGTGAATGTCATATTTGGAGCGTTAAATGTAGAATTTACTTTATTTGTTGAACAGCAATGTAATCTTCTCCCCTATCCCCCATGTTTGAAGGTTATATAATCTATTCTCCTCTCTCCTTCTATGTATGAATATACTACTACTATGGTTGAATATGCCTCACATGATTAATGAAGATAAAACTTGAAATGTGTGCATAAAATGAACTAACTTAAGTAGATTGTATATCAATATGAGATATTTTTATTTGGTATAACCTAGTGGAGGCTGGATGTTAATCCGAACGAGTAGAATGACTCGTACCTAACTTCTCGAACCCATCTCTGAAAGGATAAGGGCAGTTTAGGTCTTGAAGCAAGGGATCGGATTACCCCTATTCATTCCGAATTGAATAATTGGGTGGCGACTCCATTTCTCTATACGTGCCTTGGCTTGTTTGTGTTCCCTTAAGTCTCAAAAGAGGCTTTAACATAGTGTTGTGGTTGCAAATGCTCTGGCAGGAGTTCACATCGAGTTTTGTAGAATCACAATGCAGTATGAAATATTGGGGGTAACCACATAAGAAAAAGGCCTAACACTAAGAGGAAGGGAAACAACATGATGTGCAAGAGGCCTGGATCGGGCAAATTAGTCTTGATGGTAGTAAATGAAGCGCAGGCCAGTTGAATCGAGCAATCTATTGTGGGCAGACCAAGATGAGTAGGTTACCTAGATGGGGTAGCTCAATTTCAAGGAAACTTCATTCAAGTAGAATGTTTTTAAGATTTGCCTTAAAGAAGGCATCTACTTTAAAAAAGGTATTTACCATGAAGAATGCATCCACCTTGAAATGGAATCTCCCACAAAGAAGGCACCTCCCTTGAAGAAGGCAGCCACCTTAAAGACATAATCTCTCTCGAAGAACGTATCTATCTTGAAGAAATAACCTCTCTTGAAAAAAGGCATTTACCATGAAGAAGGCGTCCTCCTCGAAGAAGGCATCTATTATAAAGAAGGAAGTTCACCATGAATAAGGAATTTTAAGTCTACCCTAAATAAAGGATTTCAAAAGACAAATTTGATATTCACCTTGAAGAAGGAAATCTGCCTTCAAAATGAAAGGTCACGTTGAAGAAAGGATTTGAAAAAAGAAGAAGATTCATAGTTGGATAATTAGAAGGGTAAAAGGGTAAAAAAGAAGAAAAATAGAAAAGAAAAAGAAGAGAGAGAAAAGAGAACGTAAAGGAAATAAATAAGAGAGAGAAGAGAGAAAGAGAAGAGAGAGAAGAGAGAGAAAAAGAGAAAGAAAAGAGAAAGAAAAGAGAAGAGAGAGAAGAAAAGAAAGACTCTGCATCGACCCTAAGACACTGAAGGAATTTTAGAACAAAATCGTTGGCAAGCACTCGACCATGCAATAGTTTAGCAACTTATAAGAAAAGAAGAGTAACATTAGTTTGATAGAATCCTCGACTAGAATCACATGGAAGAATTCTTCCAGATACTAGAAAGCAGAATGCACCGAACAAGGTAAAAATTTGAATTGATTTTACATTATCAAGAGACGTTTGAATTTTGTAGGACCTTGCAAATACAATGGAAGAATCCCTAATAAGTCCAAGAATAAATAACATGATAAGGAACTCCCAACAGAAGAGCATGAAAAATACAAGAGAAGTCGAGAATGAAGAATATTAGAACATGATAAATCAAGAATTTCCCCAGCGGACCAAAAGGAATCGAGAATAGAATCAAGAATACTCGAGCATAAAACCCGTTGAATATGAGAACTAAAAAAGATCAAAGAAGCATGAAGAATACTCGAAAGAAGGGCATGAAACCCAATGAATGCAAAGTCTGAGAAGATCTAAGAACATATGAAGGATACTTAGCTGAAGGCACGAAGGTCTAAAAACCATAAAGCAGTGCATGATAGGAGTGTTCCCAATGGGCATGCATTAGAAGGAAACCCTAAGAAGTAGGTGCACTTAAGAGTGTTTTAAGCCTTTAGAATAGGCACAAGCCCTAAGAAAAGGCGTATTGAAGAGTGTTGAAAACCTTAAGAAGTAGGTGCACTTAAGAGTGTTTTAAGCCCTTAGAATAGGCACAAGCCCTAAGAAGAGGCGCACTAAAGAGTGTTAAAAATCCTAAGAAGAGGCGCACTTAAGTGTGTTTGAAGCCTTTAGAATAGGTGCACTGAGAAGTTTTACCAAACCCTAGAAAGTAGGTGCACTGAAGAGTATTAGAAACCCTAAGAAGTAGGTGCACTGAAGAGTATTTTGTCATAGCATCATAAAGATGCTTTCATTCGCCCTTGAATGGGCACTTCAACCCTTAGATGGGCACCTCAGCCCTTAGGTAGGCATCTTAATTGTTAGATGGGTACACTAGCCCTTAAATGGGCACATCAACCGTCGAATGGGCACGCCTTTTATAGGAGTAGAAGGAGAGAAAGAAGATGACGAGAAAGTCTAATAAAATAAAGGCGAAGGTAAAGATGTTGAGATGGAAGAAGGGAAGACAAGGTGAGAGTACTTTGTCAACCTTTGTGTCTCACAAACCTCTCCAAAGTAGAGGGCAATCTGTACACACTGGATTTTTTAGATGAATGTTGTGTGAAGAAAATGATCGAAATACCCTTGGAAGCTAAAGACGAAAGAAGGAGAAGGAATTAGCAAAAGGTCTTGAAAAGTGACATGTGACTTCAAAAAAATCATAGAAATAAATCTAGAAGGAATCTACTGATAGGTCATGTACGTTTTTTAAGCTATGGATATCTAGTTTTCGTAAAAATTTATGGATTACATATCGGAGTTGAGCTCATAAGGTTATGTGCAATCAAACAGGCAAAGGTCGGTTAGGACTACACTATAAAGTACCCAAAAAGGAAGGACTGAAAGGGAACAGCCGCCTGGCTATCGGCTGATAGCCACCTAAAGGTCAAACAATGGCCCGATAGTCAAGCATTTGCTCGACAATTTGGCAATAGTCGCCCGACTGCTGGTCCCCCCATTTTGGAATTTTTCATTATAAACCTTCCTATTTTGATTTTTGATTCCTTTTTCAACTTTAACCTTCAACTATATAAACCCAAACGCATCGATTATTAAGAAAAAAAATCTCTTCTCCCTTTTGAAGACACACTCGAGAATTCAAGAAGTCTTTTTTAGTTTAAAAATTTTTAGGCATTCTGTTGCTCTAAACCCGAAAAGGATACGGTTTGAGAGCAGTCCTCTCTTCTTGCTCCTATTTTCTTGTTTACATTTCTTGTTTAGAACTACGAATGATTAGGGCTTATTTTTCTTAGAATAAGCACGTTTAGGATTTAATTTCATGCTTAGGAGCATGTTTAGGGTTTTATGAATTGTTTAACCGTTTTGATTGTTTTGCAAGATGAATAAGCATGTCAAGGTAAGTCCTCTATCTTTTCTTTATTAGAAACATGTTTAGGAGTTTAATTTTCTTTACGAATGCCTAGAATCATGCTTAGGAGGACATGATTAGAATCATGCTAGGAGGACTTATAATTGCTTTGAAGCATACTAGGAAATAGCATAGAAAAGGTAAGAATTACCACATTACCCCTTGAATGCTTTGATTGGCTATAAGAGCCTTGTTTAATCTCATTTATTTGAATTAAGCTAGAAATGCCATGATTAGGCTGGAATATGCTATGTTAACCATGCTTAGGCTAGAAATGCCATGATCCTTAATAAATTGATATGAATTACGCTAGAATAGTAATTACCATGAAAGAATTATTGAATCTAGGTCGAAGTGCCATGATATTAGAGTATGGCCTTGTTTTGAATTTTAATTAATTGATTTATTATTGAATGTCATCATAGGAAATGCTATTTTATGAAGCCATGAAGTGGTGGTGGACTCACATTGATGGCAAGGGACCATTACTTATAATTAGATGAATGTATACTTTATATAATTTATTTTATTGTGAAGAACAAAGCAATGTAATCTTCTTCCCCTTCCCCTATGTTTGAAAGAAATGTAATCTATTCTCCTTCCTCTTTCTATGTATTAATATGCTACTGCTTTGGTTGAATATACCTCACATGATTAATGAAGATAAAACTTGAAATGTGTTCATAAAACGAACAACCTTAAGTGGACTGTATGCCAATATGAGATATTTTAATTTGGTATACCCTAATAGAGGCTGGATTTTGATTCGGGCAGGTCGAATGACTCATATCTTACTTCTCGAGCCCATCTCAGAAGGGTTGATGGTGGTTTAGGTCTTGCAGCGAGGGATCGGATTGCCCCCATTCATTTCTAATTGAATAATTGGGTGGCGACTCCATTTCTCCAGACATGACCATTGCTCGTTTGTGCTCCCTTAAGTCTTGAAAGAGGCTTTGATACAGTGTTATGGTCGTAAACACTCTAACGGGTTGAAAGCCCTATTCACACTTGGGTTAGATGAGGTGGTTGTTTGACAAGGAGAACCAGTTGTTGAAATGGTCACACCAACAACAACAACAATCGGAAGATGGCCCAATTGAAAGATGATATGACCGCATTCCAACAACAAATGGCCCAGCTTGTGGAAGCTTTACAAATGGGTGTAACCGCATGAGGAAGCCTCTACCGACCAATAATGATGGTGGTGATGGTGAGACTAGCCAAAGTAGAGATAGGGGAAAAGCCCAGCCAACCCAGATTAGCTCGAATCAGTCAGGCAATTAGCCAAAGACATGGAGAAAGTCCAATCCCTCTTAAAGAAGAAAAGACTAAAAGGGGTTGAAGACCTAGACGACATTCTACGCATTGGAGATGATGATTTGCCATAAAAATTTCATCTATCAAACTTCCCCAAATTTAATGGAAAGGGCAATCCAAAGACGAACTTGAGACAGTATGTAGTTGTCATGGCCACCACTTCTTTTTTGAAAGAGCACATATTGAAGTACTTCATGCTATCCCTAGAAGATGGTGTAGTAGTATGGTACCATGACCTCCTCAAAAGAGTTCAAGAAGTTTGGGAGGAGCTATCCAAGCAGTTTATGGAGCAATATCTCTATAATACCTAACTGGGGGTAACCTTAAGGGATTTGGAGATAACATGCTAAAAGTCCAATGAGACCTTCTCAGAGTATCTAGTCCATTGGAGGGCCAAGGCTGCCAAAATGACCACTAGGCCCATGAAGAAGGACCACATCCATATGGTGATCAATGGAGCCTATACCACTATCAGTGATAGACTGACGGGCTTCGCCATCAAAACTTTTGAAGACCTATATGATTAAAACATCTAAATAAAGGATTTGGAGTCAAGGAAGAAAAGAAGCAACAATAGCTACCCTATAAGAAGTCAAGGGAAACATTATCAAGCTAGTGGGTCTAGCATGAAGCATGTTTAGGTGAAGGAAATCATCCAACAGAGGAAGTTTAGTCGTTTAAGGGAACCTTTGTCAAAGAACTTTACAAGGTTAAGAGCCGAAGGGATCTTGCAGTCATTACCACTGGAAGAGCTTCCAAATCCGTTGCCTAGGAATTGGAGGCATCATGAGAAGTATGAATTTCACCAATTGATTGATCACAGGACTGAAGATTGCACTCTTCTCTATCATAAGATCCAACATTTGATTGATAAGGGTCAAATTTTAGATCCCGGGACATAGAAGCCCAACACAAGGAGTAATCCACTGACTAATTACAATCGATTACCTTCTCCAACAACCAACATGATTGGGTTAGACTTAACTGAAGAGCAAGTCATGAACTCCTTTGAAGCAAATTAATCAAGCAGGGCTGAGAGAGCCAAAATAAGGGAGAAGTCCAAGCTTGAGCAACAATAATATTAGAAAAGGTGGCTACGAATAAGAAGCCTAAGATTAAAAAAGTCAAGGTCAAAGAGCCAAAGGATGAAGAGCTGAAGGAGATCATTGAGAGGGCAAAAGATGAGCCCATTCCATTGGCAGCCAAGATCTACACCAAGAAGGGTGGATGCACCAACATTACAGTGAAAGGAACCAATCAAAATTTGGAACCTGAATTTGAGTGCCTTAGTGACTAAGAGGAGGAGAAGCCAGAAGAAGAAGAAGTTGAGGTGACCTCCACCAATAAGAAGTTCACATCATCGAGAGCCTTTTCCAAGAAATGGATGGCTAGAAAAAGGGCTAGACGAGGCTTACTACCTGGAAGACTTAAAGTGAAGAAGGGTAGCAAAGTTAGGAAAGGGAAGCGAGCTGAAAGCCCTATGAGGAGAGAGAGTGTACCTAAAAGGTACAAAGAAGTGAGAGTCATGGAAATACGGGATGACATCCTCAAAGTCAAGACCCTTCCAAACTTTTGCACTGACTTTAGTAGTGAATAAGAAGAAGAAGAAGTAAGAGCTAAGGGAGAAACACTTAAGGGTAAGAGTGAGAATGCATAAGGAGTGACAAGGAATGGTGGATTTTACCATGAGAAAGAGAAGGAAAAATCGGTCAAGAGGACTATTAAAAAGGGCAAAAGGTTGTCAAGGAAGAAACCAAAGAAGAAAAAGATCAAGTTATCAAACAAATGAAGAAACTCAAGCGAATGCTAGCATTTGGGACTTTGACCTCATCCCAAAAACATAAAGAAGCCATGGTGAAGGCTTGGGTAGAGGTGGAAACATTAATGGCTACCACTATAAATGAGATACTAATCGCCTTAATTGGAAGAGAACCCACGGGGCAAATAAGAAGGGTGTGATCACCTTCACCGATTATGTACTACCTTTAGATGGAACGAATCACAAAAAGCCATTTTTCATCATCATAGAAATTGGGAGAAGACATCTCCCTACATCATGGTATATGATGGGTCCGCCATCAATATCGTCCCCATGAAGATATTGCACAAGTACGGGGCTAGTGGAGATGAATTGGAGCCTTGCGAGATGGTGATTAAGGCCTATGATGACTCGAAGAGGAGTATTATCGCGATATTGAAGGCGTTAATGAAGATGGGGCCAATTGAAGTAATGATAGAGTTCACAGTCCTCGACATTCTAGGTACATTTGTTATTTTGTTGTGATGAGCATGGTTTCATCCGCCTGGTGGAGTTCCTTCAACACTACATTAGAACATCCAATTCAACATGGCTGGGGAGATTATGACAATTCATGCTACTTCAACTATTGTACTAGCTATTTTAAGTGTGAAGGTTAGAGAGATACCTTACATGGGAGGCTTTCACGTAGCCATGATTGACGAAGTCAACCCAATTGTCGTGGGGATAATGACAAAAACAGGGATATTTTTCAAGAGCTGGGTTTGGGAGGAATAGACGTGGTTTACCATCCCTTCTAGACTTCAAAGGCCAAACTTCTAGAGAGGTTGGGGCTATGTGCCTAGTAGGGAAGAAGATGACTTTGAGTCCAAGAAAGAGAGGTTCGTCAAGTTTGTCAAGGCCCAAGATACGAAGTGTGTGGGAGTTGTCGAACCATTGGTTTTCAAGGGAATGTTAAAGCCTAGTTTTAAAATCTTTGAGCACATATTGCAAGTAGGAATCTCCAAGGGGAATGACTTGGTTGAGGAAATAGAGAAAATGACCATCAAGGAGAAGAAGCCTAAAGATCAAGTACAGCCAATGGACCTGTCCATCAACCTTGCCACCTTTATCGAGGAAGGAATCAAAGATATATCTTATGAAGATGTATTTGTTCCTAACCTCTTTGAAGAAGAGGACATTATCTATGTTTCAAAATTTAATGCAATAAAGAATCAAGTTGCTTACTTGTGTGATGTTTTTCCTAATGGCATTGTGCATTTCAATTTGCATTTCACTAGTATATTTGATATCCATACCATTGAAAGTCATGGCATTAATCTTGCTACAATCAAAAAACCTAAAAACATATGTATTACACTTGATACAACTCCTAAAGAGAGAGAGAGAGAGAGAGAGAGAGAGATTTGAAAAATTATTAAAGAAACATAAAGAAGTCTTCGCCTGCTCCTATGATGACATGCCTGGAACTATGATGACATGCCTGGAACCGATAGAAGTATATCTGAGCATATGATTCCAAATCCGCACATGAAGCCGGTCAAGCAGAATTTGAGAAGCTTAAGATCGGAATGGGCTTGAAAAATCAAAGAGGAAGTCTCCAAATAAATCGAAGCCAAGTTTCTAGATGTTGTGAAGTATCTGAAATGGTTAGCCAACATCGTGCCAGTTCCAAAGAAGGATGGAAGGGTCTGAAAGTGTGTTGATTATTGAGACTTGAATAAGGCCATTCTGAAGGATGACTTTTCTTTGCCTCACCTTGACGTACTAATAGATAGCGCTTTAGACATTGAATTTTGAGGCTCAATGATGAAATGAAAATGAATGTTGAGTAATGAAAATGATCAAAACGCCCTTGGAAGCCATGAATAGAAAGGTAAGAAGGAATCGATGAAATGTCTAAAAAAACTAACATGTAACTTCAAAAAATCATAGACATTAATCTAGATAGAATGTACTAATGAGTCACAAACCTTTACGAAGCTACGGATGTCTAATTTCAGTAGAAATTTACAGATCACAAATCGAAGTTGAATATAAAAAGTTATATGCGATCGAACAGATCAAGGTCACAAAAGACTAAACTGCAAAGTGTCAAAATAGGAAGGACCTAAGGAGAACAGCCACTCGGCGGTTTGCCAACAGTCGCCCAGCTGTTGCTCCCTTAACTTTGAAAATTTTTGGTCTAAACCCTCTTTTTTTTTTATTTTGGCTTCTTTTTTCAATTATGATCCTCAACAATATAAACCCCCCTTGGCTCACTTTTCAGGACACCAATTGAATATAATCCTCTCTTCTCCCTCTTGAAGACACACTCGAGAATTCGAGAAGTCTTTTCTAGTTTAAAGCTTTTCCGACATTTTATATTGCTTTAAACCTAGAAAGGGTACGTCCTGAGAGCAGATTTCTCTTCTCCCTCCTATTTTCTCTTTTATTTTTTCTTGCTTAGAATAAAGCATGTCTAAGTTAGTTTATGCTTACAATAAGCATGTATAGGTTTTATTTTGATGCTTAGGAGCATGTTTACGGTTTTATAAATTGTTTAACCATGGTGCTTATTTTGCGGGATAGATAAGCATGTCTACGTAAGTCTGTTATCCCTTCTTTATTAGAATCATGTTTAGGAATTTAATTTCCTCTATGAATGCTTAGAATCATGATCGGGAGCACATGATTAAAATTATGCTAGGAGAACTTATAATTGCTTTCAAGCATGCTAGAAAATAGCATAGAATAGGTAAGAATTGTCATATTACCCCTTTGAATGCTTGGATTGGGTTAGAATAGCCTTGTTTGAATTAAGCTAGAAATGCCATGATTAGGCTAGAATATGCCATGACAATCATTCTTAGGCTAGAAATGACATGATCCTTAATGAACTGATGAACTGATATGAATTATGCTAGATCAATAATTGCTATGATAGAATTATCGAATCTAGGTCGAAGTGCCATGTATTGAATTATTGAATATGTCATGATAAGAAGTGTTATTGTATCATGCCATGAAGTGGTCGTGGACTCACATTGATGGTGAGAGACCATCACTTATAATTGGATGAACGTATACTTTATAGAATTTATTTTATTGCTGAAGAACAAAGCAATGAAATCCTCCTTCCTTTCCCCCATGTTTGAAGAAAATGTAATTTATTCTCCTTTCTCTTTCTATGTATGAATATACTAATGCTTTGGTTGAATATGCCTCACATGAGTAATGAAGATAAAACTAGAAATGTGTGCATAAAACGAACAATCTTAAGTGGATTATATATCAATATGAGATATTTTTATGTGGTATACCCTAGTGAAGGCCAGATTTTGAGCCGGGTGGGTCGAATGACTTGTATCGAACTTCCCGAACCCATCTCTGAAGGGATGAGGTAGTTTAAGTCTTGAAGCGAGGGATCAGATTACCCCTATTCGTTCCCAATTGAATAATCGAGTGATGACTCCACCAGACGTGCCCATGGCTCGTTTGTGTTCCCTTAAGTCTCAAAAGAGGCTTGACACAATGTCATGGTCACAAACACTATAACAAGATGAAAGCCCCATTCATAGTGGCGACTCCACTGTAGATAAAAGAAGTTGATTTCTATTAGGATACCAAATTCTAATAGCTCGTGTTGACATTTTGAGTCCTTCCATCACTACATTTTTTGCGCACAATGAGCACGAACTGCCTAAACTAGCCGTGTGGCATCGGCATGAAAAGTCTTTGGCTCCATTCGATCCCTAGATGACTCATGTTAGTGTCAACACCTTTGAGCACATACCATTGAATTGGTATAAGAAGATACCGGCCCAAGAGAGCATCTCTCGCTCGAAGGAGTCCATACCATTGGATTCTTGATAAGTGTCTATTTATGTATTATTTTTATATCAATTCGTCCATGTTTCTTTGCTATATTCCTTGGTATTTTTATGTTTTTGTGTGGTTTTGATGTTTGTAGGAGTTTTGGAGCAACTTGCACAAAAATGGAGTAAAACCCTTCATTTTCACCTCTGCTAGTCAGTGATCTTCTCGGATTTAATTGTATTGATATACAATGAACCCGATGACATATTATATACCGTTGGAAAGCTCTCGAAGTCTATTTTCTGGAGAAATTTACGGTTTATAAATCCATTCAGTGTACCAAAAGTTGTAATCAAAACAGTGTGAGAAGTATAGAAATGTAATTCCACAAATCACTGTAGCATGTATAATACGGGACACTGTAGCAGGTTACTGTAGCAGAGTATTTAAACACATTTTAGGGTTTTATTTTGATAACTTGAAGAGGGGAGAACGTGGTGGAGGCTGCAGCTCTGGAATTCTTTCATCTCTTGGAGTTCTTGAAGGAGAAAGGAAGCTTGGAAAGAGGAAGAACTACAATCCAAAGAGAATTACATCAAATTTGCTAAGTTTTTCCCTTCCCTTTCATTTTCTGGAATGTCTCCATGTTGTATTGTATTTACCACGTTCTTAAACATGTGTAACTGAATCTGAATTGGTTGAGGGTGATTTCAAAGCCCCTGATATGGTTTTTGTAAGTTGATTGTGTAAGCAATTGTTATCCAATTCTCTAATTGAAGTTGCTTGTATTCTCCCATATTTAATGCTTATGATTGCTTGCTGATTTTATTTGAGTGGCCAACTGAATATAATCTGGTTGTGATTTATTGCTATAATAGAAATCTTGATCTGTAATTGTCTTGAATTTCTAATTATTAGTAGCAAAATTGTGATCAGAGATTATAATTGGAGAATATAACCTAAGTTAAATAATCCGAGCTTGTGTGTTTATTGCTTAGATCAACCTATCTTTCTTATCATAATGCATCCATTGAATTAAACTCAGAGAGCTTGTTCTAGGTTGTTTAATGGATAGAGATTAAATAAAGAGCTTGTTTTATTTAACAACAAAGTAAGGAAAGATTGGGGTAATAGAGCTTGTTATTATCTACGGTTGATAACTTCAATGCTGTAATTAGATGACAATTCTACAATTAATTCGCAAATCCATATCTTGTGGTAGAGAAGGATCCCTTAACCAGCTTTCTCCCATTGATTTTTCATTCAAATTTACTTTCTGTTTTGTTATTCTTTACTTGCATTCTTATTTCATTTAGTAAATCATTCAACAAAAATCCCCCCTGTTTAGTTTATTGTTGCTGGAAATAACAAATTCAATTAGAATCAATCCTCGTGGGAACGATATCTTACTTATCACTTTATTACTTGTGCGACTAGTATACTTGCTAGTTTCGAACGCATCAAGTTTTTGGCGCCGTTGCCGGGGATTGATTTTCTAATCGATTTGTTATTTTGTTTTCATTGTTGATTCATATTTTTGTTTGTTTTTTTTAGACGACATGGCAGTAAACTTCCATCAATTCAGTGGCGGATTTGAGCCCCAACTACCGTGGAGAATAAATGAGGTAAGCACTCCGAACATTGAACAACAACTTTCTGAGCTAACTTCTCTTGTGGAAAACATGGCTGTAGGACATATGCAAAAATCTTATGAATGTGGGATATATTCTACGATGGAGCATCCAATCAACATGTATCCAACTTTACAAGAAGAATATATGGAACAAGCCAATGCCATGGGTGGATTTCCAGGACAAACGAGGCAATGGTATGATCCTTTCTCTAGCACTTACAATGCTGGATGGGAAGATCAACATAATTTCAGTTACTGGAATCATCAACCAATCACTCCAAATGTGATACCAAATCGGCCACAAGGTTTCAATCAACCTAGAGTGCAGCAACCATTTCAAATGCAACCACCACCAATGCCACATCCAGCACCGCAACCAGCTTCACAAAACTCAGGTATGTCTCTCTAGGACATTGTTAATGCACTTGCCACTAACACAATGCAATTCCAGCAGGAAACTGGGGCAAGTATCCAAAACCTGGCAAATCAAATGGGACAATTGGCCACTAGCATGAGCAAATTTGAGGGCCAAGGCTCAGAAGAATTATCTTGTCAAACGGTGATCAATCCAAGAGAGAATTCTTGTGTGATAACTTTGCAAAATGAATAGCAATTAGATGTCCTGCCAAAGAAATCACAAACTGATGAAGGAGATGACACCACTTCCACCATGAACAAAACACTGACTTCTCAGGTAAATCCTATAACCCCCATTCTTTCATATGTTCTCCTCCACCTTTTCCTAGTAGATTTGTAAAATCAAAGAGGGAGGAACAAGAGCATGAAAATCTGGAGACTTTTCGTAAGATTGAGGTAAATATACCACTTCTGGATGTTATCGAGCAAGTACCTCGCTGTACAAAATGTCTCAAGGAGTTATGCACCGCAAAGAAAGTTAAAAAGAAATGAGAGTAAGTGTGGGGGAAGATGTTTTAAGCTGTATTGCAAGGAAAATTCCTCCAAAGTGCAAGATCCAGTACGTTCACCAATGCCATATTCTATTTAGTGCTTCTTTAAATCTTAGACCTTTTGCGAAAATTGGTATTAACCCTTCAAATTGCTGATCGTTTTAATTCATATACCAAAAGAGTTTGTGGAAGATGTGCTTGTGCAAGATTATCAATTGCTTTTTCCCAGTCAGACTTTTTGTTCTTTGAAATGGAGGATGAGACATCTCCTAATCCAACACCAATTCTTTTGGGGAGACCATTCTTGAAAACTGCTCGAACTAAGATTGATGTTCATGATGGCACTCTCACCATGGAATTTGATGGCAAGGTGATATTTTTCAATATTTTTGAGGCAATAAGGTACTCTAGTGACTTACATTCTGTTTTTGCAGTTGACGTTGTTGATTCTTTGCCACAACAATGTTTTGAGTTAACTCGCAAGAATGGATTGGATATAGCTATTAATGAGCACATAGGGACAGAAAATTCTGAGGAGTCAGAAATTTTGATACGAGGTGTCCAAGAAATGGAGGAAGTTGTGGCAAGCTTAGATGAGACCATAGCAATAACCACACATAGATATGATGTTTTGTACATTCAATTTTCTTTGTCTAATGAGAAAATTCTTTCTTCTGTGATGATAGCCCCTGCCTTGGAGCTTAAGCTTCTTCCAGATCATTTGAGGCATGGATTATTGAGTGAGAATGATCATTTGCCAATTATAATAGAAATGGGCCTTGCACGAATACAAGAAGAGAAACTCGTCAGAATACTTACAGATCACAAAATAGCTATTGGGTGGACGATTGCTAACATCCAAGGCCCAGCCATATGCATGGACCCTATCTTGTTGGAAGAAGGATCCAAGCCCATTAGTGAAGCATAGCAGAGATTGGACCCTCCCATGATGGAACCAACGTCGGGCTGAGGACGTTAAACCAAGCGCTTATGGGGAGGCAACCCAATGTTTTTGAAAAATAAAAAAAAAAGAAGAAAAGAAAAATAAAATGAGATAATAATTATCGATTTTTGTGTCTCAAGGAGATTCCTTTCATATAGGCCCATCAATTGATCACAGTTTTTATCTCTCTTTGCCATCTGTCCTCATTTGTTTTTATATTTTTTTACTTGTTTTTTTTTACTTTTGTTTGTTATTGTGTTGTTATCTCTTTTATGTGTCTTTAGTTTCATTTCTGTTTTTTTTCTTTTCCTTTCTTTTGTTCAATTTGATTATTCTGTGCTTTGAGCTCATTTGTGCATGCAGCTTGTGGAAACATCCAAACGGAAGTTGAAGTCATTCGCCAAAGGTTTGAAACGTGCATATCTTGGAGAAAAACAAACTCGATCGCATTATCGGTAATATTTCTTCTTTTCTCCTCTTCCTGGGATGCGATATCTTTTTGTCAACCTTCGTAAATATTTCACTTCACACTTCCTCAAAATGCGGTGTTAAAATTTATAAGTGCGGATGACTAGACTTTGGGTATTGATGCTCTTAAATCTGCCTGCGGATATCCGATGGCTTATCGAAGCCAAGGTGAGATTGTCCGGTGAGCCGGACATTAATCTCGCAAAATACATGCCTGGTCTAGGAAAGAGCTACTACGCCAAGAGGCGAGAGCGAAAAGGTTACAAGTATGTTATAAATGTGCTAGATGGAATTGTAACCAGACTTGTCGTTCATTAGGTTTTGCGTCCAGGAATAGAGAAGATAAACTTTCATTTATTAAGAATGGTTTGAGTAATGAGTAGCTGGATAATGTTTATTAACTCTTGAGTCACATTCTTGTGGACTTGTTAAGCTTGAATTGCTTAATCTATGGACACAATTTGTGATGAATTGCAGTGTTATAGTCTAGGGAATCTGACTAAAAATGACCCTGTTTGCCAGTTTATAAGAAAACTAGATGGGAAGCAAATCCCCGACTCATAGAAGGCGTTTTAGCCGTTACTGGACATAAAACCAGAGGAAGATGTGAGCCACAATCACAACTACTTGTATATTTGATGTGTGTTGTTGTCGTAGAATTTTTTTTTCTTGTTTCGTTTGATCTGATTTTCAATGTTGTTTTTGTGTTGTTGTTGTTTGTTGATTTTGTTTGTTTTAATTTCAAGTTTTCTTTTTGACAAATCATATGACTACCCTATGGCATAAGTACACGTGGGAGACAAGTGTGGAGGTTTAGTCAACCTCCACCGAAAGTGTATCTCCATTTTGTATGCTTCACGTGGGAGACAAGTGTGGGGTTTTTGTCAAACCCCACCGAAAGTCTATGTCCATTTTCCATGCTTCACGTGGGAGACAAGTGTGTAGGTTTTGTCAAACCTCGCCGAAAGCATATCTAATTTTTTCAAATTTTGGGGCGATAAATCTGCATCGAGCATCCCCTACCGAAATTATGTCCCCATGTGTCAAATTTGAGAGTTTTACGTGTGTATACATCCATTTTGCATATTCTCAAATGTCATTTTATAACCTGTCTTGCACTTGAATCGCATAATACCTAACGTACATCATTGTCTTGCACAAGTTTAGAGCACTTTTAGAAATGGAGAAAACACCAATTCGGCGATTCCAAATATATGCGTATTTTGTGGATCGCAATTTGGTAAAGATGGAGAGTTTACAACAGCAGCTCTTGATCTTGGTAGGACATTAGCTGCGAGTGGTATTCATTTGATTTATGGAGGGGGTAGTCTTGGGTTAATGGGGTGTGTGTCGACAGCTGCAGTCCTAGGAGGGAGCAAAGTTCTCGGCATTATCCCTAAACCATTAGCTGTGCGAGATATCGTAGGCAACACAATCGGGGAAGAGTTATAGGTCTCTAGCATGCATGAGCGTATTGCACATATGGTCATTAAATCTAATGCATTTATAGCTTTGCCTGGCGGTTATGGTACACTAGAGGAGATATTTCAAATCACCTCTTGGGCACAGCTAAACATCCATCGGAAACCCATTGGTTTGTTAAATGTCAATAATTTTTTTGATGGTTTGTTGTCTTTTCTTGATCAAGCATAGAAAAAAACTTCATCTCATAGTCGGCGAGGCAAATCCTGGTTACAGCTTCAACTGCAGGGGAGTTAATTGACAAATTACAAGCATTCGTCTATTCGCCTGATCCAACAATAGCTCGGATAGATTTGTTTGGAGAAGGCAATAAGAGGCGTAAACTGGATTTAACGCTCCATCTGTAATCTCTATCTGCTGGTTTGCTTTGTTTTTGTTTGCTTTCTTTTTATTGTGTTTATTTGAGAGTTTTCATGTTATTTCTTTTGAGCTTTTTCAAGTTATTTCTTTCGTCCCAGGTAATATTTTCTAATCTCGGTTTTTAGAGTGGTGGCTTAAAAAGTTCAAGTTCTCTTGAAACGCATTCAGGATCTCTTCAATCCATAATGGCTGAATAAGGAGGCTAACTTCTAAACTTTTTAGACCCATTCTAACTAACTTGTTTTTGTTTGCTGACTTGTGAACTTTGTTATTTTATGAGTGAGTTTAGTTTTGCGTAATTTAGAGTTGTTATGTGTTTTTATCTTTATCAGTTTTGATTTAAAAAAAAGAACAATTGTGGAAAAACCTGAGATGGCAGAATATGGGGTTTCTTTAACCCTTGAAACGCATTCTCTCTAAATAAATCTGTAGTTTGTTTATTTCAGATTGTTTGAAGTGTCTTGTTTTGTTCTTTCATAATAAAGGTATATAGGCTGGAAACCTTAAGTCTGCGGGCTACTGGTCCTAAGGATTGTTGAAATATACAACTTGACTCAGGTGTAACAATGCCACGTACCTCTTTTCTTGCATTTTGTGTGTCGATGATAAGATAATGATTGAATTAAGAATAACTCTTGAAAAATGATAAATGATGCATGGATCCGTGTGCTTGAAATGTTTATTGGTTTTGCTTTACCTTTGTTTCCTTGCGCAACATTGAGCACTGAGCTATTATCACTGAGTTATTTGTTTACCTAGAGAAAGTTTATGCAATTTAAATGTTTCTTCAGATTTCAATGAATTCTAGAACTTGTTTGATGGTCACTCAAGGCGAAATCCTAGCTGTGCAACATTGGGGAAATGATTTAGGCCATCTTTGGACCGTTTGAGCCTTAATAGCCAACCTTGACAGAAATTGATCCCTAGTTACCCCTTTGAGCCTCTGTAAGCCTTTTTCTTTGTTAACTCACTAAAAGATTTCCTAACCTAAAATGAATTTGTTCCAAACAGTTTATCCCTTACCTATTAGCATGTAGATCATTCACAATTAAATTCTGAGCTATGTTCTGGTTTTGGGAAGTTAGAGGAGGTGGGATGTGTCATGAGCAATGCAAGTGAGTCCTATTGTGTTTGTTAAAAAAAAAAAAGAAAACAAAAGAAAACAAAAGCCAATCTGTACTTATCGTCCACGTACTTACACATTGAGGACAATGTGTTGTTTAAGTGTGGGGGAGGGGAAGTGTAATAAAAAAAAAGAAAAAAAGAACAAAAGAAGAAGAATAAGAGATCTATACCCTTAAGTGTTCTTAAAAATAATGAAACAACAAAGTGTGGGGGTGCAGTTTTCTTTTGTTTTCTGCAATAAAAAAAAAAAAGATTGAGTGTTCTAAATAAGTATGGAGGAGTAACCTGGTGAATTGAAATGTTGTGTTATAGGGTTGAGCTCTACATAGTCTTGAATGATTTATGTGTTTGTGGGTGATTTGAGCCAAATTATTATCCTTTATCATACCTTCACCCAAGCCAAACGTTACAAGCTTAATAAAGTCCTACTTGATCCTTGGTGTTGTGCATGTCTACATTAGTGGAGAGTGACTTGAAAAGCAGGCCTATGGAGTTCATTTATACACACATCTTCAATATTAAATATGATTCATTTTTATGCATAAACTCATCCGGGTTACAAGTGATTAGGTGAGAATGGCTCTACACACACACACTTGAGGAATTGAAGTGAAGCGAAACTAATCTTTGATATGAAATTCTTGATCAAGTGCATTATTTTGAAGTTTTCCTTGGGTTATAATTAAGTACAATCTTTGAGGCCTATTTGCAAGTTGAAGCATTTGTGTGTTTTGATTTTTCTTTGATTCTATTTCGGTTTAGTTTTGTTTCGTATCATTTTAGTTGCTCGAGGACTAGCAAAGTCTAAGTGTGGGGGAATTTGATAGGTGTCTATTTATGTATTACTTTTATATCAATTCGTCCATGTTTCTTTGCTATATTCCTTGGTATTTTTATGTTTTTGTGTGGTTTTGATGTTTGTAGGAGTTTTGGAGCAACTTGCACAAAAATGGAGTAAAACCCTTCATTTTCACCTCTGCTAGTCAACCATCTTCTCGGATTTAATTGTATTGATATACAATGAACCGATGACATATTATATACCGTTGGAAAGCTCTCGAAGTCTATTTTCTGGAGAAATTTACGCTTTATAAATCCATTCAGTATACCAAAAGTTGTAATCAAAACAGTGTGAGAAGTATAGAAATGTAATTCCACAAATCACTGTAGCATGTATAATACGGGACACTGTAGCAGGTTACTGTAGCAGAGTATTTAAACACATTTTAGGGTTTTATTTTCATAACTTGAAGAGGGGAGAACGTGGTGGAGGCTGCAGCTCTGGAATTCTTTCATCTCTTGGAGTTCTTGAAGGAGAAAGGAAGCTTGGAAAGAGGAAGAACTACAATCCAAAGAGAATTACATCAAAATTGCTAAGTTTTTCCCTTCCCTTTCATTTTCTGGAATGTCTCCATGTTGTATTGTATTTACCACGTTCTTAAACATGTGTAACTGAATCTGAATTGGTTGAGGGTGATTTCAAAGCCCCTGATATGGTTTTTGTAAGTTGATTGTGTAAGGAATTGTTATCCAATTCTCTAATTGAAGTTGCTTGTATTCTCCCATATTTAATGCTTATGATTGCTTGCTGATTTTATTTGAGTGGCCAACTGAATATAATCTGGTTGTGATTTATTGCTAGACTAGAAATCTTGATCCGTAATTGTCTTGAATTTCTAATCATTAGTAGCAAAATTGTGATCAGAGATTGCAATTGGAGAATATAACCTAAGTTAAATAATCCGAGCTTGTGTGTTTATTGCTTAGATCAACCTATCTTTCTTATCATAATGCATCCATTGAATTAAACTCAGAGAGCTTGTTCTAGGTTGTTTAATGGATAGAGATTAAATAAAGAGCTTGTTTTATTTAACAACAAAGTAAGGAAAGATTGGGGTAATAGAGCTTGTTATTATCTACGGTTGATAACTTCAATGCTGTAATTAGATGACAATTCTACAATTAATTCGCAAATCCATATCTTGTGGTAGAGAAGGATCCCTTAACCAGCTTTCTCCCATTGATTTTTCATTCAAATTTACTTTCTGTTTTGTTATTCTTTACTTGCATTCTTATTTCATTTAGTAAAGCATTCAACAAAAATCCCCCCCTGTTTAGTTTATTGTTGCTGGAAATAACAAATTCAATTAGAATCAATCCTCGTGGGAACGATATCTTACTTATCACTTTATTACTTGTGCGACTAGTATACTTGCTAGTTTCGAACGCATCAATTCTTAAGACTCAACTCATGAAGACGACTCTAGAAATTTCCAATACGATGAATATTCAAAACCTATTTTGAAATGCAAGTCTATGGATGTAAATTCCGTATGATTAGAATAACATCAAACCTCATGGAACCATAAACGAATGCCACATGTCAAGTCACCCATAAGAACAAAATGGGGACATATGCCATGAGTTAAGGTTATCATGACCTTTAGAAAGCCATGTTATGATAATCATGGAGAATCCAACATCAACATGTTTGTTAGAAATAGATGAGAGAATCTCGCATTCCCACATCCCAGAGCGATGACTTGGGAATGAGGCCAAAAATCGTAGTAATAGAGACTCAACTCTACATGTGTGGGAGAAATAAGGTTGGATGGCTAAAAGTGTGTCCATGCCCTTGTATAAGCATGCATCATATCATGCATGCATGCATGTATGGCATTAACATGTTTGTTTTTCATCCACCATAGCTTTGGTTAGACAAGGTGGTCGTTTGATAACGCAAGAGGAACTAGCTGACAAAATGGCTGCACCCGAGAACAACAATGCTGAAATGGCCCAACTGAGAGCTGATATGACTGCACTCAAACAAGTGGCCAAACTCTTTGAAGCACTCCGAAATAGGCCCAACTGCATGAGCCAGCCACCGCCTAAGGGTAACAGTGATGATGATGGAGAAAGTCAACTAAGGACATGGAGAAAGTCTAATATCTCTTAAAGAATAAGGGGTTGAAATGGGTCGAAGACCTAGACGAAATCCTACTCATCAAAGACAATGATTTGCCGCCAAAGTTTCACCTACTAGACTTGCCCAAATTCAATGGAGAAGGCAACCCCAAGATGCCCTTGAGATGGTATGCAACTGTCATGGCCACCACTCCTTTGTCAAAAGAGTACATCTTGAAGTACTTCATGCTATCCTTAGAAGATGATGTGGTAGTATGGTAACATGACCTCCCTAAAAGAGTTCGAGAAGATTAGGAGGAGCTTTCGAATAGTTTGCAAAGCAGTACCACCATAATACCCAACTAAGGGTAATCTTGAGGGACTTAGAGACGATGCGTTAAAAGCCCAATGAGACCTTTTCAGCGTATCTAGTTTGTGAGAGGGCCAAGGCCGCTAAGATGAGCACTAGGCCCACAGAGAAGGACTAGGTCCACATGGTAATCAATAGAGCCCACGACTTCATTAGCAATAGGCTTATAGGCTTTCTTATCAAAGCATTTGAACACTTGTATGATTCGAGCATTCAAATACAAGATTTGGAGGCCAGGTAGAAAAGAGGCAATAATAGCTACCCTAGAAGAAGTCAAGGACAATATCATCAAGCTAGTAGGTTTAGCACCAAGCATATTGAGATGAAGGCAGTCGCCCAGCAAAGGAAGTTCAATCATTTGGGAGTACCACTTCCAAGATCTTTACAAGATTAAGAACCGAAGGGATCTTATAGTCATTACCACACAAGGAGCTACCAAATCCATTGCCAAGGAATTGGAGGCATCACGAGAAGTGTGAATTCTACCAAGTGATCGGGCATAAACTGATGATTGCACTTGTCTTCGTCATGAGATCCAAGATTTGATCGACAAGGGCTAGATTCCTGATCCAGAGATGCATGAGCCCAATACAAGAAGTAATCCACTACCCAATTACAACCGATTACCTCCTCCAATGACCAACATGATTGGGTCAAGCTTGAATAAGGAGCAAGTCATGAACTCCTTCGAAGAAAGTAGATCAAGTAGGGCTGAGAGAGACAAAAATAGGGAGAAGTCCAAGCTTGAACAACAATAAGGGTACTAGAAAGGTGGCCACAAAGAAGAAGTCTAAGATTGAAAAGCTCAAGGTCGAAGAGCCCAAAGAAAAAGAGTCAAAGGAGATCATTGAGAGGGCGAAAGACGAGTCCATTCCTTTGGCAGCCAAGATCTACACCAAGAAGGGTGGATGGACCAATAATGCAGTGAAGGTAGCCAAATAAAATTTGGAACTTGAATTTGTGTGTCTCAGTAACCAAGAGGAGGAAAACCATAAGAAAAAGAATGAGAAGAAGAAGTTGAGATGTCCTATACCAAGAAGAAGTCCACATCATCGAGTCCCTTTGCTAAGAAATGGATGGCTAGAAAAGGGGCTAGAAAAGGCCCACCACTTAGAAGATTCAAAGTAAAGAAGGGTAGCGAAGCTAGGAAGGGGAAGCAAGGTGAGAGTCTTATGAGACAAGAGAGCTTACCAAGAAGGTGCAAGAAGTGGAGTCATAAGAATATGGGATGACATCCCTAAAGTCAAGAGCCCTCCAAACTTTTGGGTTGAATTTTGTAGTAAGAAAGAATAAGAGGAAGTGAGAGTTGAGGAAGAAACACTTAAGGGGGAGAGTGAGAATGTACAAGGAGTAACAAGGAATGGTAGATTTTACCATAAGAGTGAAAAGGAAAAATCAGTCGAGAAGGAGAAGACTGTTGAGAAAGGCAAAGAGGTTGCCAAGGTAAAAACCAAAGAAGAAGAGGATCAAGTGATCAAACAATTGAAGAAGACCCAAGCGAATGCTAGCATTTAGGACTTGTTAATTTCATCCCAAAAGCATAACGAAACCATGGCGAAGGCTTTGGCGAAGGTGAAGATATCAATGGCTACTACTCCAAATGAGATGATATCTGCTATGACTAGAGGAGTACCCAAGGGGGTAAATGAGAGAGTGTAATCACCTTCACCAATGAAGATATACCTTTTGATGGAAGGAATCATAATAGGCCATTGTTCATTATCACAGAGATTGACGGGAAGACATGTCCTTACATCCTGGTGGATGATGGGTCTGTCATTAATATTTGCCTATGAAGATATTTTACAAGTACAGATCAGTGAAGATGAGCTTGAGCCTTTTGAGATGGTGATTAGAGCCTATGATGACTTAAAAAGGAGTGCCATTGGGATCTTCAAGGCATTAGTGAAGACTAGGCTAATTGAAGTTATGACATAATTCACAGTCCTTGATATTCTAGTCACATTTGTTGCTTTGTTGCGATGAGTATGGTTTCATCTGCTTGGTTGAGTTCCTTCCACACTACATCAGAAGATCTGATTCAACATGCATAAGGAGATTATGACCATTCGTGCAGCTTCAACACCAACTGCTTTAAGTGTGAAGGTTGGAGAGATACCCTAAATGGGAGGCTTTCATGTAGCAATGATAGACAAAGCTAATGAAGAAACATGGATATTTGCTAAAATTGGGCTTAGGAAGAATGGACGTGGTTTAACATCACTTCATGATTTCAAAGGCCACACTTTTAGAAGAGGTCTGGGTTATGAGTCTGATAGGGAAGAAAAAGAATTTGAGCCTAAGAAGCAGAGATTCATCAAGTTCGTCAAAGCCCAAGATGTAAAGTATGCGAGAGCTCCTAAACGATGAGTTTTCAAGGGAATGTTAAAGCCGGGATTTGAGATTTTCAAGGACATCCTCCTAACAAGAATCTCCAAAAGGAGTGACTTGGTTGAGAAAACAGAGAAGATGGCCATCAAGAAGAAAAAGCCTCAAGATTAAGCACTGTTAATGGACCTGTCCATCGACCTTGCCGTGTTTATCGAAGAAGGAATCAGAGATGTATTTTGTGAGGTTGTATTGTGCCCAACCTCTTTGAAGAAGAGGACATTGTTTATGTCTCTAAATTTGATGTAATAAAGGATCGGTTTGCTAACTTGTGTGATGTCTTTCCTAATGGCATTATGCATCATAATTTGCATGTCACTAGCATATTTGACATCCATACCATTCAAACTCATGACATTAATCTTGGTGCAATAAAAAAAAACCTAAGAACATATGTATTACACTTGATATAATTCCTGAAGAGAGAGAGAGATTTGAAAGATTACTAAAGAAACATGAAGAAGGCTTCACCTGGTCCTATGACAACATGCCTAGAATCGACAAAAGCATCGCTTAGCATATGATTCCAACATATCCTCACATAAAGCTAATCAAGCAGAAGTTGAGAAGGTTGAGACTAGAATGCACTCAAAAAATCAAGGAAGAAGTTTCCAAGTAGATTGCAACCATGTTTTTAGAAGTGGTGAAATATCCATAATGGCTAGCTAATATCATGCCAGTACCAAAAAAGGACGGAAGGGTTTGAATGTGTGTTGATTACCAAGACTTGAATAAGGCCTCGCTAAAAGATGATTTTCCTTTGCCTCACATTGATGTGTTAATACACAATGTTGCCACCAATGTGATGTTTTCCTTTGTAGATGGGTTCTCAAAATACAGACAAATAATAATGGCCATAAGGACAAGATGAAAACAACTTTCATTACAGAACAGGGAACCTACTGCTATAACGTAATGCCCTTCGAGTTGAAGAATACAGGGGCAACTTACCAACAAATGACGATGACACTGTTTCATGAGATGATGCACAAGGAGATAGAAGTATATATGGATGACTGTGAACAAGGCTTTCATCCCGCCACAGCATTTACGACCACGACACTGTGTCAAAGCCTCTTTCAAGACTTAATGAAACAAAAACGAGCCATGTGCACATCTGGAGAAAGCAGTCACCATCCAATTATTCAATTGGGAATGAATAAGGGCAATCTGATCCCTCGCTTCGAGACCTAAACTACCCTTATCCCTTCAGGGATGGCTTCAAGAAGTTAGGCACGAGTCCTTTGACCCGCCTGGATATAAATCCGGCCTCCATTTGCAAAATACCAAATAAGAATAACTCGTGTTGTTACTTAGTCCATTTAGCATTGTTTATTTTATGCACACATTCTCATTTTTTTTTAATCTTCATTAAGCATACGAGGTGATTATTCAATCAATGACAGTTGTATATTCAAAGATAGAACGAGGGAGGAGAAAATATTACATTTCCATCAAACATGGGGGAAGGGAAGAGGATTACAACATTTATTATTCAACAATAAAATAAAATATTCCGTACATTCATATATTTGAATATTTATTCTAAGTTACAATCCCTCACCATCAATGTGAGTCCACCACCACTTCATGGCATCACACAATTACACTTCTTAATAAATAAACATTGATACATGCATCAATAATAAAATCAAACAAAGCCATAATTTAATATCATGGCATTCTAGCCTAACACGTCATTCATGGCATATTCTAGCCTAAACATGGCATTTCTAGCCTAATTCAAACAATTGAAATCAATCATAACTATTCTAGCTCAAACAAGACATTCAATGGCAAAACGACAATTCTTACTTATTTTATGCTATTTCCTAGCATTCATCAAAGCAAGTAAATTTTTCTAGCATGATTTTAGTCATGTCCTCTTAAGCATGATTCTAAGCATGTACTCCTAGACATGTTTCTAAACATTCGTAATGAAATTAAATTCCTAAGCATGATTCTAAAAAAGGAAAATTCGCAGACTTATCTCGATACGCTTATCCATCTTGCAAAGCAAATAAGGTTAGAACAATTCATAATAACCCTAAACATGCTTCTAAGCATAAAATAAAACCCTAAAAATGCTTTTTCTAAGCAAGAAAAATAAAAGAGAGAATAGGATGGAGTAGAGAATTTTGCTCTCAAGACGTACCCTTTCCGGGTTTAGAGCAATAGAATGCCGAAAAAATTATACTAAAAAAGGCTTCTCAAATTCTTGAGTGTGTCTTCAAGAGGGAGAAAGAGATGATTGTATTCGATAATCGATGTGTCTTCGGAAGTGTGGCTAAGGTGTGCTTATGCAGGCTTTCCTTGGAGTGAAAATATGATAAAAAATCGACGTTGGATGCTAATGAACAATATCAGACGAACAGCCTGATCGATTGTTTTGACCGATGGTGAACAATACCAGAGGCTATTTGATCGGCAAAGCGACTGTTTGACTAATGGTGAACAGTAAGTGTGAACAATACCGGATGAACAGTGCACTTGTTGTTTGGCCCTTCTTACTTTACAATTTTGTAATGCAATCCCTTCTGACCTTTATGCATTCAATTGCATATAACTTTTTGAGTTCAATTCTGATTTGTGATTTATGAATTTCTATCAAAACTAGACATATGTAGCTTCACAACAGTATATGACTCACCATCAGATTCCTCTTGGATTATTTTTTGTGATTTTTTGAACTCATACGTAAGTTTTTGAGACCTTTTACCAACTTTGTCTCACCTTTCCATTCTTGGCCCCCAAAGGCATTTCATTCATTATCTTTACTCAATATTCATCTTCATTCCTTCATCAAGGCTCAAAAATTTAGTTTCTATAGCTTAACCCCTACTTTGGAGAGGTTTGTGAGAAGCAAAAGTCGACAAAGTACTCTTACTTTGCCTTTCTTTCTTCCATCTCAATATCTTTGACATTGTGCTCCTTCTTTGAGACTTTCACATCATCTCTCTCTCTTCTTCTATTCCCATGCAAAGGTGCACCCATTCGAGTGCTAATGTGCCCTTCTAAGGGCAGATGTGCCTATTCAAGGGTGAATGTGTCCATGTAAAGGCTGATATGCCTATCCAAGGCGGGTGTGCCCATCCAAGGGCGAACGTGCCCATCTAAGGCGGATGTGCCCATTCAAGAATTAGGAAGCATCCTTATGATACTTATAACAAGACACTCTTAGATGCACCTACTTCTTAGGGTTTCTAACACTCTTCAGTGTACCTATTTCTTAGGGTTTCTAACACTCTTCAGTGTACCTACTTCTTAGGATTTGGTAACACTCTTCAGTGTATCTATTCTAAAGTTTCCAAACACTCTTAAGTGCACCTACTTCTTAAGGTTTTGAACACTCTTCAATACACCTCTTCTTAGGGCTTGTGCCTATTCTAAAGGCTTAAAATACTCTTAAGTGCACCTACTTCTTAGGGTTTTTAACACTCTTCAGTGCACCTCTTCTTAGGGTTTGTGCCTATTTTAAGGGCTTAAAACACTCTTAAGTGCGCCTACTTCTTAGGGTTTTCTTCTAATGCATGCCCATTAGGAAAACTTCTACCATGCACTGCTTCACGGTCTTTAGACCTTTTATTCTTCGTGCCTTCGGTTAAGTATTCTTCATTCTTCTTTAATCTCTTTAGACTTTGCATTCGCTGGGTTTCATGCCCCTCTTCTAAGAATTCCTTATGCTTCTTCTAATCTTTGAATTCATTGGGTTTCATGCCCCTCTTTTAAGTACATTGCTTCTATTCTCTATCGCTTCTGGTCCACTGGGGAAATCTCTTGAGTTCTGATATCTTTCATTCTTGCATACATCATTCTCTTTATTGGATCTCATCGAGATTGTCTTGCATATCGTGCTGCTTCTTTTGGGTCTCATCGAGATTGTCTTGCATATCGTGCTGCTTCTTTTGGGTCTCATCGAGACTAACTTGCACATCGTGTTGGCTCTCTTGGATCTCATCAAGACTGTCTTGCAAATCGTGCTACTTCCATTGCGTATCATTGAGACTATCCTGTACATCGTGCTGCTTCTATTAGGTCTTATCGAGACTGACTTGCATATCGTGTTACTTCTGTTAGGTTTCATCGAGACTGACTTGCACATTGTGCTACTTCAGTTGGATCTCATTAAGACCGACTTGCACAGCGTGCTACTGCTGTTGCGGTTACCCCTAGTATTTCATACTGCATTGTAATTCTACTCGATTACTTCTAGATTGGACACCATTCTGAATTGTGCTTCCTACAAGAAAATGTTTGATGTTTCATGTATGCATGATGTCTATCTTAATAATCTTTTCTAACTATATGCTTCTTGCTTGGACTAGATGGGTCACCAACAAATCGAGTGTCAAGGGCAAGAGGTTGAGCGTATTCAGGCTTAGGTTACAACTTCTCCAATTGATGTTGGTGATGATGAGCAAGGACTATCGTCAACAGCCTTTTGTTTTTTCCTTCTACTTCTCCTTACACCTTCCAATATTAAGTCTCATATTTTCTAACATGTTTAAGGCCATTCTTGAAGGCCTTTCAACCTCTCTTGAAGCTTCTAAAGGACGATGATTGGGAACGACTCAAATCCAAAAAACTCTACAATCTGAAATTCTTTCAACATGTAAAGCTCAACGTTCCTTTTCTTAAGGAATGCACAACCTTCTAGGATCCTCAGGATCATATCTTTCGCTTCAATAGGCAAGAGCTTTGCCCTCTATATGACAGATTCTCCACCATATTCGGTTGTCATTCGTCTAGTTCTGAGAGCATCATTCTACCTATTATCGAGACACCATCAATGTCTAATCTTGCCAACTTCTTCAAGTTTCTGATTTCTACTGTGGGCATTCACACCATAGACGGTAAGGTGACATTATCTTCCATTATTCCTTTACTTAAGATGATGCATAGGACCTCATCCGGCTGGCTTTGCCTTCTTTAGTTTTGCCTTCTTGCACAGTTCTTGCTAGTCTCATTAGACGATCTCAAAGATGTTCATCTTGTGACTATTATTCCTCAAATGGACCCCAGTTTCACAATAGTTCCTTTGATTTTGGGTGAGACAATGACTGGATTGGATCATGTCAAGATAGATCCGAGTTACAAATTCGGTGGCAATTTTCTACTTCTTCAGGTATTTTTCTTCTTAACAATAAATTTTGCCTAATCTCCCCTTTAAGGTTTTCGACTTAGCGGATTCAATCATTTTTCATTTATTTCTTTTTTTTATACTCTAATTTTTGCCTAAGCCGCCCTTTTCGGGTTTCTGACTTAGCGAGCTTGCCCTAACTTTTGTCTGAGCCGCCCTTTCTAAGTTTTCAACTCACCGGGCTTTTTCTTCTTTTCTTTCATGCCCTAACTTTTGCCTAAGCTACCTTTTCAGATTTTCAGCTTAGCGAGCTTGCCTTAATTTTTGCTTAAGCCACCTTTTCAGGTTTTCAACTTAGCAGGCACTACAAGAAAAATGACTTTTTACCACGGGCTGAAACCGCGGTAAAAAGTCATCTACGGTGGGCTTATGGCAGTTTCAACCCACCGTATAAAATGGCGACGCAAAAAGTCATTTTACTTTTTACCGCGATTTTGGCCTGTAGTAAAAGGCTTTTTATTGCGGCTTTTAAGCCTACCGTAGATAACCATCATGTGATTGTCCAACGGTCGTTTCCTCATTTATGATAGGTCTAAAAACTATAATAAAAGCTTTTTACCGCAGAACCACGGTAAAAGATATATTTTTAAGAAAAAATATCATTTTTGAAAGATAATTTTTCATTAAAAACCTACTTTTTGTATCTAATATTGATTATAACATATTTATTTCATTATAATTCTAAATAAACAAAATCCGAAAATTTAAAATTAACATCAAGGGAACTTATATAAGAAATTTACATATTATTTATCATCTTGAAAATATTCAGACAAAAAAATATCATGACATAGAAATTACAATTATTAATCTATAATCATTTGCTTATTCTTCATAATTAAAAATTAAACATAAGCTTTTGGAATCTTCCAGACATTTGACGTTGTTGCTTTGCCATCTTCTCAACATCTTTGATTGCCTTAGTTTCAGATTTGGTGTGGCTTTGTGGTGCCAAATGTGCCTGAAAAATATATCAATAAAGTAACATCTAAGGAACTTATATATTTTAAAATTGAAAAAAAAAATGCCAACAATAAATAAGCATATCATTATTATTACAATTAAAATTTATTCGATTTAATTTAATCAATTAATAATTTTAATTCAAGTTAATCATTAAATTTAATCAATCAATTCATCTCATTTCAATAAATTAATTAAATTTGCATACTTTTTCAGTTCATTTAATGATTAACTTGAATTAAATCTTATGACATGATTAAAATAATCCAAATTAAAAAAAGTACATTGCCTTACATAAAGTCAAATACTATGTGTGTCTATTGAAGAAAGTGCATTTAAGAACTTCGGTGGTAAGCTTCTTGATTGATGAGCACGTATCTCTTATTTCTCTCCACTTCAATTAATACAGAAAAATATCACCATAGCCACAATGTTAATTCTTACCAGTTGACGCTGCCAAATCCTTCTTCAGAGCCAATTCAACTCCTTTTACCTACAAAAAGAAAAAAAAAATCCGAAGGCAAGTCACAATTTTTAATATAAAGCATTTTACTTAATAAAAAACACAAATTAGATTCTCAATTAAATACTAATTTTTAATCCATACTAGAGAAAATAGTAAAATATATATTAGATATATTTTATAGGTTAGAACTGAGGTAGACAAAAGTACCTATAACAAAAAATGTTACATATATTATGTTCAGATATAAAAAGATTGGTTTTTTTTTTTTTCCCGCAAAGTCAACCCACCAAAGAAGAATTTATGCAAGAAATAGTTGAAATCAACAATTATGGCAGCACCTGTACCAATTGTAAAATCTATTCAAATACATTAGCTTGAAGAAACTACTATGAAGATGCTTAATAAATAGACTAGAAAATAATATAAATTATATATTTATATTTGTTAAAAAAAATAAATATCTTCTAGATTAGCAAAGAAACCAAAGATGAAACTGAAGAATATATACAAACCAATGAGAAAATTAAACTTAATCCTAAGTTGATCAGTCTTTAAACGATCAAAAGGAATCATATTCAGCTTTTTCCAAAACTCCAGCATACCTATTTGCTCTTCCAAATTCTCCACACTACTATCATCATTGGAGTCCTAATAGTCGCACATTATTATCATTATTCCAAGCCATGTAAAGCTGTCACATTAAACCAAATCCAACTTGACAATTAAATATGCATTGGGCATCAGGTAAATTTTTTTGTTGTAATGCCAATATCATTACAATATCAATGCTATGAGACCTTTGGTGTAATTACAATAGTAGCATGAAACTCAAGCAAATAATCATGGTTTAAATATTTAAAAATAGGAGTTAACAAATTTATGTCATAATATACTACTGACAATAAAAAATCATAATTTTCAACTATTTACTTAATTTCTAATGAAGCAATGCTTTACATTCACTAATGATACTTTTTTGGAGCTTGACTTGAGGGGTATTTGTATCGGCAACCACCAGTCCCACAGAAAGATCCAAATCTGCATTATTGTGAGCCCTACCAAAGTTCAAATGGCAACGAAATCTTACTAGGCCCCAAAAGTTGAAAAAAGACATAAGCAAGCAAGATAAAGCTAAGATAGATTTTTGCAGTTCGGTATTTGAGAAAATTTAGTTACCATAAAATAAAACAAAAAATAGAAAGTTTGCCAAATGAAGTCTAAACCTTGATAAATTTATTTTTTGCAGCCATTTCTTACCTCTACTATTAAGATCCATATGAAACCCCTTAATCAATATTAATTGAAGCAGAAAAATTAATTAAAAATATAAATAGAAGTTTCAAGTCGTTCTACGATTAGGAGCATAATCAAGGTTCTGAGAAGTAATCAAATTCAAAATCAAAATTAGATTCCAGCAGGCGTAAATGGACGAATTGAACTTATGAAAGCGCATCAAATCAACCCCAAAAAGCATAAACCCACATGATTATACATAAGATATTGACTTTCATATTCGTTTCCTCTACACAATCAAAATCTTAAGCTACTAACAAGTCAAGGGGCTAGCTGGGAATTATAATAAATTGAAAGCCTTGTATAAAAATTATCCATAGTTATTAAGAAATTTTGCAATTGCAAGAAGGAGATAGAAATAAAAAAAATATATATATATAAGAAGAAAAGTGTTTTTACAAAGCAACCATTACAATCACAACTCTACCAACCCTTTTGGAATGGAGAACCTTCAACTTCTAACTCCCTAATGGGATGGTTGAGGAGTTCGGTGTTGACAGCTAACCTCTCCATCTCGTCATCGGCGTGGATGGGAATGTGGTCCTAGGTTAGATTTATAGTTAGCAAAGCAATGACAGGCAACCTTAAAGCTCGTATAGTGTAGGAGGTGGGGTTGATGAAGCAAGTGGAAAGAAGCGACTGCTCTCTTTATGGAAATTGAAAAAAAAAAAAACGCTAATAGAAAAGTTAAGAATAAGGAGAATAAGACATATGGGAGTGGTTGTGGTATATTTTGTGAGGTTTACTACAGTTGTGCTTGACCGTCATAGAATTTTCGCATTTACAGCATTTTTTAAAAAACGCTGTAGATGTCTACAATAAAAAGGCCTTTCTCTTGTATGAGTTTTTTCCTTTGTTTCTTTTTTTTTTTTTTCATATTTGGTTATAAGAGAGGCTATCTATTCTATCACCATTTCTTACACTTCCTTTGAGATGATTGGGATAATATCTGCCATGATTTTCAAAATGATTAGGGCAATTCTTTACCCCCTTATTTCATTTCTTACTCAAGATGATTGGACAACCCTTTGCCCCTTGCTTCTTTTCACTTTTGAAGATGGATAGGTAATTCTTTACCCCTTGTATGAAAAGTTTAGTATCGTCTTGGGGAATTTCTTCATTCAATTTCAAAGGTATTATTTCTCTTTCTTTGTAGACATCCATATTAGACAAAATGACTAACTTCTTCCATAGGTCATGCTTCTCCACCATTGGTAGCAAAGTTGCTTCTTTGATACCCTTGCTGGGAACCACTGACATATTTTCTTCATGTTTTCAATGAACCCAATATCCTCCAATAATAGGTTGAAATGCTGAATCTGAGTTGTGTATCAATTTGATTTACATTCAAGTTCCTCAAGGATTTCTCAAATTCAATAGCTCAATTGTAATGCGTTGACATCGTAATTGTTCACAATTTCGACTGTCAGCCAAAATTATTTGATTTGAGATTCTGTGTGTGTTTGTGTGTTTGTGTGTAGCCAATCATACTTCACTGCTTAAAACTCATATAGCTTTATGCAAATAGAACCTAGTGATCAATCTCTAGAGATAGAAGGACTAGCATAAGCCTGCTTTTCACACCACTCTCCACTAATGTAGGCTCATCACAATATCAGGGATCATTAGGGCTTTATCAAGCTTGTAATGATAGGCTAGGGCCAAGGTATGATAAAGGAGACTATAAGGTTATCTCACCCATAATCATACAACCATTCCGAGTTTTAATTGAGAGCATCAACTTCTTCCATTTAACCCCCAGACTTTGAGTTTTCACCCACCATGCTTGCTTTGCTTTTGATTTTGAGTGGCGCACCCCTACACTTTACGCGTAATGGGATTAGCACTCTTTTTTTCTTTTTCTTTCTTTTTCTTTTTTCTTCTTTTTTTTCATTTTCTCTCTTTTTCTTTTTCTTTTTCTCTCTCTTTTTTTTTCAAGCTCAAAGTTGCACAAAAACTTGTCAATTTCTTTACATTCCCCTGTAAGCATGGTTCTCAATGCTCTTTTCTAGAATGTTCATATGTTATGAGTGAAGAGTACTATGCAAGAAAAATTTTCCTAGTGTTAGGATAAATTTTGTTGTTAGACAAAGAAAAGCCTTAATTAGGCTCAATAGGGGATGGCGGTGATGATGAAGTGAGTGTAGGTGGGCTTGAAAGGCTCAATCAATCCAAAGAAGGCCTAAATCACTTCCTTTACATTGTGAAGCATAGAATTTTACCTCGAGTGGTGATCAAACAGGTTCTAGAGTCTTGTGAGATCTCAACACCAGGCTTTATTCACATAAAGTTTTCTCTAAGTAATATAAAGTTCCATATTCATGGCTATTGTGCTCAAATGATCAAGAATGAAACTCATCTAACAAAAAGAGTCAAGCATGCAAATGACACAATCTCATGTATTACCAAAAATCTATTTCTAATGAGTATCGTGACTTTATCAATGGTCAATAAAAGAACACACAACTCACAAACATAAAATTCTTAAAACATCATTATTCTTTCTCTGGGTCAGGAACTTGTATCTCATGTCGAAGGCGATGGCATTTATCAGTGACATGGCTAGTTAATTTGTGGAAATCACAATATTCATGATGATTATGGTTAGCTAGTTGTGGGTTTCGTGGAGGCTTTGGTGTCAAGGGGAACAACACAAATTGGACATGGAGCTCCTCTAATACTTCAAATAAGGATCGTCCCAATTAACTAAATTTTCTTGGTTGATGCTCTTCTACATCTTCATCATCTGATCCATTAATTTGGTCATACTACCCTTGATTTCTTCTTGGGTAGTTATTATTGTTTCTTTTCTGTCTAGACTCCAATTCTACTATTTGGATGCCTGAGTCATATAAGTCTTCAAAGGTCTTGATAGAGAAGCCCGCCAATCTATCACTGATGAAATTATGGGCCCTACTGATCACCATGTGAACCTGGTCCTTCTCTACAGGCCTGGTGGTTATTTTGGCTACCTTAGCCCTCCAACAAACTAGGTACTCCGAAAAAGTCCCGCTGGGCTTTTGTTTCATCTTTTTCAAATCCCTTAACGTTACATCGAGTTGGGTAATGTGGCGGTACTGTTCCACAAATTGTTGAGAATGTTCCTCTCAATCTTCTCAAACTCTGTTTGGGAGGTCATGACACCATGCTACTGCATCGTCTTCTAAGGATAGCTTGAAGTACTTCAAAATGTGCTCCTTCGTCAAAGGAGTGATAGACATGATGGCTACATACTGGCTCAAATGTGTTTTGAGATTCTCCTCTCCGTTGAACTTAGGCAAGTCTGGTGGATGAAACTTTGGAGGCAACTCTTGGTCTTCCGTAAGCAAGATATCGTCTAGATCTTTGACCCCTTTTAGTCCCTTTTTCCAAAAAGGACTGAACCTTTTCCATGTCCTTAGCCAATTGCTTGATCGATTCAGGTTCTTCATGGTTGATTAGGCTCTTCCCCTATTTTTGCCTTGGCTAGTTTCACCATCGCCATCACCATTACCCTCAGGTAGAGATTGGTTTATGCGGTTGGGCCCATTTCATAAAGCTTCAATGAGTACGGCCCTTTGCTATTAGAGCGTGGTGATGTCAGCCCTCACTTGAGCCATTTCAGCATTGTTGTTATTGGGTGCAGCCATCTCATTAATTGATTCCTCATGCCTTGTCAAATGACCACCTCGTCTAAACCAAGCTATGATGACTGTAAAACAAAGGTGCTAATGCCATGCATGCATGCATGCATGTATGCATGATATGATGCATGCTCATACAAGGGCATAGACACGCTTTCAGCATTCCAACCTTATTCCTCCCACACACGTGAGGTCGAGTCTCTTTTCTTAGGATTTTAGGCCTCATTCCCAAGACATCACCATGGGATGTGGGAACACAAGATTCTCTCTCCTAATTCTAACATTCATGTTGATGTTGGATTCTTCATGATTATATAACATGGTTCTCAAAGCGTCATGATAACCTTAACTTATGGCACATGTTCCCATTTTATTCTTATGGGTGACTTAACATGAGGCATTTGTTCATGGTTCCATGAGGCATTGAGTTGATGTTTTTCTAATCATGGAAAATTCTCATCCATAGACATGCATTTCAACATGGGTTTTGGTCTATTGGAAATTTCTCAAGTCGTCTATATGGGCTTGAGTCTCAAGAGTCCAATGCTTTGGGCTCATTCGAGCAAGACATGCCCCATCGGGCCGGTCTCTTTTTATACCAATTCAATGGTTCGTGCTCAAAGGTGGTGACACCAACACGAGTCGTCTAGGGGTCAAATGGAGCCAAAGACTTCTCATGCCAATGTCACACGGCTAGTTTAGGCATTTTGTGCTCATTATATGCAAAAGTGTAGTGATGCAAGGACTCATTATATCAACACAAGGTATTAAAATATGGTATTCCTATCGGAATCAGCTTCTCTTATCCCCAATGGAGCTGCCACTAAGAACAGGGCTTTCATCCTGTCAGAGCGTTTGAGACTATGATACTGTGTCAAAGCCTCTTTCGAGAATTAAGGGAACACAAACGAGCCATGGGCATGTTTGGAGAAAGGAGTTGCCACCCAATTATTCAATTAGGAATGAATGGGAGCAATCTGATCCCTCATTTTTTGACCTAAACTAGCCTCATCTCTTCAGAGATGGGTTTAGGAAGTTAGGTACAAGTCTTTCGACCCGCCCGGATATAAATCTGGCCTCCACATGAGAAATACCAAATAACAATAACTCATGTTGTTACTTAGTCCGCTTAGCGTTGTTCATTTTATGCACAACTTCTTATTTTTTTATCTTTACTAAGCATATGAGGTGATTATTCAATTAATGACAGTTGTATATTCATACATAGAAACAGGGAGAAGAAAAGATTACATTTCCATCAAACATGAGGGAAGGGAAGAGGATTAGAACATTTATTATTTAATAATAAAATAAAATATTCCACGCATTCATATATTTGACTATTTACTCTAAGTTATGGTTCCTTACCAGAAACGAGAGTCCACCACCACTTTATGGCATCACACAATTACACTTCTTAATAAATAAACATTCATACATGCATCAACAATAAAATCAAGCAAAGCCATAATTTAATATCATGGCATTCTACCCTAACATGTTATTCATGACATATTCTAGCCTAAACGTAGCATTTCTAGCCAAATTCAAACAATTGAAATCAATCATACCTATTCTAACTCAAACAAGACATTCAAGGGCAAACTAGTAATTCTTACCTATTTTATGCTATTTCCTAGCATTCATCAAAGCAAGTAAATTTTTCTAGCATGATTTTAATCATGTCCTCTTAAGCATGATTCTAAGCATCTACTCCTAAACATGTTTCTAAGCATTCACAAAGAAATTAAATTCCTAAGCATGATTCTAAAAAAGGAAAGTTCGCGAACTTACCTTAACACGCTTATCCATCTTGCAAAACAAATGGGATTAGAACAATTCATAACAACCCTAAACATGCTCCTAAGCATAAAATAAAACCCTAAAGATGATTTTTCTAAGCAAGAAAAATAAAAGAGAGAATAGGAGGGAGGAGAGAATTCTACTCTCAAGACATACCCTTTTCGGGTTCAGAGCAATAGAATGCCTAAAAAATTATACTGAAAAGACTTCTCAAATTCTTGAGCGTGTCTTCAAGAAGGGGAAAGAAATGATTGTATTCGACAATCAGTGTGTCATGGGAAGTGTGGCTAGGGTGTGCTAATACAGGCTTTCCTTGGAGTGAAAATATGATAAAAAATTGATGTAGGATTTAGATAAACAGTGTTGTGAATAGTACTTGTGAACAATAGTTGACCAATATCGGATGAACAGTAAACATGCTCTATGGCCCTTCATATTTTATAATTTTGTAATGCAGTCCCTTTTGACCTTTATGTATTCAGTTGCTTATAACTTTTTGAGTTCAATTTCGATTTGTGAGTTGTAAATTTCTATGAAAACTAAACATTCGTAGCTTTGTAACAATATATGACTCACCATCAGATTCCTCTTAGATTATTTTCTATGATCTTTTGAAGTCATACGTCAGTTTTAGAGACCTTTCATCAACTCCGTCTGACCTTTCCTTTCTTGGCCTTCAAGGGCATTTCGATCATTATCTTTACTCAATATTCATCTTGATTCCTTCATCAAGCCTCAAAAATTTAGTGTCTACATCGACGTGATGGTGAAATTTGAGAGCCGAGAAGGTCACCTAGAAGTTTTAGACAGATTCCTAAAAAGGGTAAAGAAATAAAATCTGAAAAAGTCTGTCTTTGAAGTCACCTCAGAGAAACTGTTGAGGTTTGTAGTTGGCAAGAAAGGGATAGAATTAGATCCAGACAAGGTCAATGCGATTATAAAGATGCCATCGCCTAAGACTAAAAAAGAAGTTCAAGGGTTTCTTAGGAAGATCCAATATATCAGTCGGTTTATTACCAATCTGATGACAGTTTGTGCACCGATCTTCATGCTTCTAAAGAAGGATCAACTGGTGGAGTGGAATGACCAATGCCAAGAGGCATTTAAGAAGATTAAGAAGTACTTGCGAAATCCACCAGTTCTGAGACCGGCCAAAATCTGGCAAGAATTTTATTCTCTACTTGGCTCTTGAGGAGGAGGCCATCAGTGCTACGCTAGCACAAGAAGATGAGAATGGTGTAGAGCATGCCATCTATTATCTTAGTAAATAGTTGCTATCGTACGAGACAAAGTATATCTAAATGGAGAAAACATGCTTAGCCATGGTATGGCTCTCAAATAAGTTAAGGCATTATTTTCATTCTTATAAGATTAAGGCTATCTCAAAGGAGGATCCCATAAACTATCTTTATAAAGCACTATCACTGTAGGGAAGCTAGCAAGATGGTTGGTCCAGTTGTCAGAATTTGACATTAAGTATGTCACCAAGAAGGCGGTGAAAGGAAGAGTGGTAGTAGAGTTTTTAGCCATGAATCCGATCGATGATGATGAACTATGAAAGTTGGAATTCCCAGATGAACAACTAGGGTAATCTCGATAGTGGGATGGATGATGTTCTTTGATAGAGCTATCAATCAAAATGGTGCTGGAATAGGAGTTATTCTGGTATCACCAATTGAAGAAGTCAATCTATTCGCTAAAAAGTTGGAGTTCAGAGTCACTAACAATATGGCTAAATACGAAGCCTATGCCTTTGGTTTGGAAGTTGTGATTCCAATAGGTATTGATGAAATAAAAGTGTTGGGAGATTCAAAACTAGTCATCTCTCAAGCCAATGAAGATTTGGATCTATGGGAAGGAAGGTTAAAACCGTACCTTGAGCATATCAAAAGGTTGGTTAGGAGGTTCAAGCAGTGTACCTTCACTCATCTCTCTAGAAATGAGAATCAGATGGCTAGCACTTTAGCCTCTCTGGCATTAGTTTGGGTGAGTACCCAAGAGTTATTGGTGAGATCAATAGTGGTATCAAAAGCATAAGGTCCTTGTTATATGGAACCCTATGTAATGGAGGTCGAGGTGGATGAGAAGCCATGGTTCTATGACTTGAAGAGATACTAGAAGAAAGGATTCTACCAGATAAGGCCAACGAGAAAGATAGGCTTGTACTACGAAGATTGGCTTAACAATTTACTTGTCATCAAAGAGTGATGTACAAGAGAATGCCAAAAGGGATGCAATTGAGATGTGTAATGAGAAAGAAATAAGAAGGCTTATGGAAGAAATCCATAATGGTGTATGTGGGACACACATGAATGAACTAATGCTTACGAAGAAGAGAATGAGGCAAGGCTTTTATTGCCTAACCATGGAGACATATTGTGTCTAATTTGTGAAGAGGTGTCACCACTGCTAGATCAATGGAAATTTGATTCATCAACCCCTCTTGGAGCTACAAGGGATGACAACATTATGGCCCTTTGCTGCATGGGGTATTGACATTATAGGCGAGACAAGGCCGTCAGCCTTTAATGGGCATCGGTGGCAATCAAGTACTTTACCAAGTGCATAGAAGCCGAGTCCTATAGCAAACTGGGCCAAAGTAGATGGCAAAGTTCATTGAAAAGAAAATCATATGTAGATTCAGAGTACCACATCACGTCGTGACTGACAATGGGGTTCATTTCCTGGCTGAGACTAAAGTCTTATATAAAAGGTATGGGATTAAACAGCATAAGTCATCTCTATATAGGCCACAAGCAAATAGAGCAGCAGAAGCAGCCAATAGAAACATCAAGAAGATGTTGGCCAAGACGGTGCATACATATAAAGATTGGGCAGAGAAACTGCTATTTGTGCTATAAGGTTATAGAACAACAACCCAAAGTTTGACAGGTATGACGCCCTTCTGATTGGTGTATGGTTCAGAAGTAGCCCTACCAATTGAGATAGAAATGAAATCAATGAGAGTTCTGATGGTAGCAAAATTGCCTAAAAGGGAGTGGATTGACAATAGATGTGAACAATTAGCCTTGATTGATGAGAAAAGAATGAAGGCCAGATATCACATGCAACTATATCAGAAACAGGTTGCTTGAACCTTTAACAAAAGAATAAGGGCGTGGATGTTTAAGGAATGGGCATTGGTCCTTAAACAGGCTAGGACAGTAGTGTTTGATCTAAGAGGAAAAATTCAAACCTAACTAGGAGGGCTCATTCATTATGGCAAAGCTCATGTCCAGGGGAGCCATCCTCCTATCAGCCATGGAAGGAAATGAATTCACTAAGCCCATCAATATGGACGGGCTGCAAAAGTATTATGTATGAAAAAAAAGGAGTGTGAGGGGAAAAATAGTTAACTAGAAATGGCTAATTAATGGTAGGAGTTGTCTCATTTTGCACATGTTGTTCGAAGGACAAACGATTGTACTTTTACTAATGAAATGAAATTGTTTGGAAACAAATATGCCTTTGACATGTCTAATTATTTTCTATAATAACAACAGGAAAGCATCTAACATCTAAGCTAACAATGAAACTAACAATGTCAGCTCTGCCTCTTCGATAGGCTACAAATAGGCTCACAATATCGCTCACGGCACCATCTAGCTGAAATTGTAGGATCAGGAATGATAGCCTGAAGGGTCACCCAATTCTTGTACCAATCATCTGTCTCAAAATCAGGATCATGGAATAGATTCCTCTCGGTGGTCTGATGTGGCCAAGAATCCTTCACACGCTCTAAATAACGAGCAAATAATCTACTAGGATCGAATACAGTCGGTGAATCCAGGATACTTTACTTAAGTCCATACTACTGACGTAGTCTAGCAGAATCATGGAATGGACTACGGGTGAAACCTGCTAAAGGCACACATGCGATATAGGTCTCGACTGTCACATGTTCCAGCTTCCATCATGGACAGTTCCAATAAATCTGAGTATTAAGAATGACTGAAGCTAGTAGCTCCAAGAAAAACATCTTTCAAGTCTCCTCCTCATATGAAGTTGAGGGCTATAACGGGAAATATTCCCTTCAAGCGATGCTAGAATGGATAGTCTCTCTTGTAACCAAATATGATTAAAGGAAAAAGAGAAACAAAAGAAAAGAAAAAAGAAGGAAAAGCTTGCTAAGTCAAAAACTTGAAAAGGCGGCTTAGGCAAAAATTAAGGCAAGCCCGCTAAGTTGAAAACCTGAAAGGGCAACTTAAGCAAAAGTTAGGGCATGAAATAAAAGGAAAAAGCTCGTTGAGTTGAAAACCCGAAAGGGCATCTTAGGCAAAAGTTAGAGTAAGCTTGCTAAGTTGTACACCTAAAAAGGGCGGCTTAGGCAAAAATTAGAGTATGAAAAAAAATGATGATGATGAATGAACCCATTAAGTCGAAAACTCGAAAAGGTAGGTGGCTTAGGCAAAATTTAAGAAAAACCTAAAGAAGTAGAAGACTATCGTTGAACCTCTAACTCGGATCAATCTTGACTCGATCCAGTCTTATCAATGTCTCAACCAAAATCAAGTGAACTTTTGTGAAACTAGGTCCTATCAAAGAAATGATGGTCACAAGATACGAGTCATCAAGACTGTTTGATGAGACCAATAGCAACTGCGCAAGAAGGCAAAACTAAAAAAGGCACAACCAACTAGATGAGGTCCTATCCAACATTTCAAGTAAAGGCATGATGGAAGATAATGTCACTATATTGGCTCTGGTGTGAATACCCATGGTAGAAACCAAAAAGTCAAAGAAACGGGCAAGATCAGACATCGTTAGTGTCTCAACAGTAGGCAGAATGATGCTCTCAGAATTGGATGAATGAAAACCGTGTATGGTAAAGAATTCCTCATGCAGGGGCCAAAGCTCTTGCCATTGAAGAGGAATATGTGTTCATGAGGATCCCAGAAGGTTGTGCATTCCTTAAGAAAAGGGACGTCAACGTTCACATGTCGAAGGAACTTAAGTGGTAGAGACCGTTGCATTCGAATCATTTCCAGTCATCATCCTTTAAGGGCTTCAAGAGAGGCTGGAGAGTCTTGATAAAGGCCTCAGACATGTTGAACAATGTGAAGAGGCATTAAGAAGCCTGAGGGAAGTCTTGAGAAATGAGATAAAAGTCTAGAGAAACAATGGAGAGGAGTAGCACTTAAATAGTGCATAGAACGAAGCAAAAATGACAAGAAAAAAAGGGAAGAGCACTAGGAGAACTATTGCCCGATGATCTGTTAGTCACCTAGCAGTACCATGATAGCCGCTTGGAAGTCTATCAGCTGCTAGATGGTTTGTCAGCTGCCCGATGGTTATTAGGGCAAAATAGCCTACCAACCCCTCCTTTTGCATGCTTTCCGACTTCCAAGACGCGTATCGATAAGCGGTTTTGAGCGTGTGACTTACAAATTTTGTAATTTTATTTAGAATTGAATAAATGATGATGTAGGAACTAATTTAAACAAATTTGGATGTAAATTTATCAAAATATGCATAGTTTAAGAAGCAATGTACGAAGCTAAAAATAAAGAATTTTCACTAAATCTTTGAAACTTGTTCACATAACTGATTGCCTTGATTATACATAATGAAAAATTGAAAATAGAGGTTCACACAAAAGAAATCATGAAAGAAGCTAGTGGAGTCAGTCCTTAGTCATTGCCATCATTGTCAATATCGAAGGAGAAAGCAACAACTTGAGCATCAAGATGCTTAACCTCCTGCTATAGACGAGCAACCTCCTGACCACTCCTCTAACCAAGCAAAAGAATCACATAGTTAGAAAAACTATTAAGATAGAAATCATGTATATATGAAGCATGGAGTGGTACTTTAGCTGATACTAATGTGAGATCTATAAAACATATCCATGAGAAGCGGCATGCATGCGAAAGACTCACTGCATGGAAGATAGTGGTACTTGCATTGCATTACATTTTATGATTAATAATTTATTGAAGAGTGATAGAAAACTTGATAAATATATAGTCAGAAGACTTACCAGAGTGGTATCCTATAGAACAAAAGGAACAAGCATGGTTAGATCCTCAATGATCATATGACTGTTAATCTATCCATTAGCATCCTATGTGTAGACGATATTGTTGGATAAGCCTGGAGGTCAAAGATCACATGGCCACGTAGAACAATTGTAGTAGCTAAAGGAGTTGGAGGTGGACGTGGTTTCTAAGTGACAGTAGAAAAGGAAGCAGATGTGCTAGTACTCAACGAGGAGATTCTCAATCTCTTCCCATGATGAGCGGAAGAGCTACTAGCCTGGCTAGATGTAGCAGGAGGATGAGGAGTCTCATCAGCAAACCAACCTAGTCTAATGTGTAACAAGGTGGCTCAAACCTAGTTGATGTAAGAAGTCATCATCAATGGGAACTCAATCGCATTCAAATGAATCCCGATCATGTAGTCAGACACCTCTGGCTCCATAGCCAAGTCAGCTGAATCTATCATCAGAACTGGTAGAGGAGAAGGAATCAAACAACGTGATGGGCCTTCGAACCAATCCCAAATGAGGTCACCCAAATACCACATCATACTATTCACACACGGCAAAAGAATGTGATAGTAGTTGAAGGGGGAGGCGACCCTCATAGCCGCCAACTAGTTATCCTCAAGCCATCACCATTTAGAGCGAATTTGCGAAGAACAAAGAAACATGGTAAGATTGTAATAGAAATGAAATACTGACTATAATGTCTTTTACCTTGTCCCAGGTCATCGTGTGAATATAATCACAAAAGAAGTCCACTTTAGGAGACCTCTCGAGCTCTGGACAGCGTGCAACCCACCTCTTCATTTGCAGGAATGAAAGGTCCTCTAAGTAAGGAGTGGGGAAGGTATAACTCCTAACTCATATGCCAATATCTGGCATGAGTGAGACAGAAAAAAAAATGGAATTCATACAGATGAAACATGAAATAGTAGGAAAAGAAAAGAAGTTACCTTAAGAAGCAGAGCAAAACTAGTAATCATAGAAACACCTCGACAAGCACGATCCAAACTGAAGTACAATTGGTCGAGAGTAGCACGACCCTAGTTGAAATCCCTCACGCAGTTAAGATCCTAGAAGGCAGGAAGTAGAGTCAAGAAGGTGGTGTTCGACAAATTGGCAAAGAGCATGGTACCGAGTAAATACACAATAAAGTTACGTGCATACTGATTCACCTCAACTGAAGTTAGGTTGCGTCTTCTCCTCCAAGACTCATATAGTGCAGCATATTGAATCATGACTTTATCCTTGACCTTTACCTCACACCCAAAAAGCTATCGGATCAAATCCTGCTAATCCCTTGAATCTTTGACATAGGTGTTAATTGGAATGACCTTACCACCACATGGAAGGTTGGTCAGAGCAGCAATATTAAGAGGTGTGATAGTCATCTCACTAATTGAAAGATGGAATGTGTGGGTCATGTCCAATCACCTCTCACATAAAGCGGCTAACGCTCGACAATTAGTGCATCAAGTAGTATGTGAAAAACAAGTGATAAACTCATAGAAGTCGGTAGTATCGATCTTACTCCTAACAGGCACATTTTCTATCTTTAAAAAATCAATTGTGGGCTCCAAAAAGTGACCCACATATCTTGTTCTCATGGTAGTCCCAAGGCAAGAAATTGAAGTCTCTATATGAATACAAGCCTAGAAAATTCCTAGAAAATGGAAAACCAAAGATTAAAGAATAATGCATACCTGGCTGATTGTGTGGGAAGCCATATCATAGACAATAGGCACCTCTTAGTCCTTCAAAAGAACCTTCAATGTTGATTTCCATACCAGATCGCTCTCATTCAAGTCAAGATGGACTAGATGGCTCGCCATTGGAAAGAAGGAGTCAAGACAAGCATGTAGGAGAAGACCGAAAGTGAATCGAATGAAGAATGAAGAAGTTACGCACGAATGAAGTGACCAAAAGATGAACAGGCTTTATATAGGCCCTTGATGATTGGCCGGTAGTCAAACCATTGGGCAACTATTGACTGACCTTTTAGGTGACTGTTTGACAATCTACCGGCTATCCCTCTAATGTGGGGCAAATCGGTAAAAGGAGAAAAGGAGAAAAAAAGGAAGGAAAGAAAGAAAGAAAAAAAGAGGAAACAAGAAAGAAAATAGAAAGAAAAAGAATGAAAAGAGAAAAAGAAGTTAGAGAAAAGAGAGAGAAAAAAGAAAAAGAGAGAAAGAGAGAGAGAAAATGAGAAAAGAAAAAAGAGAGAAAAGAAAAGAAAAAGAAAAACTTAGTATCGACCCTAAGACACCGATGGAATTGTCGAACAAAACCGGTGACAAGCATCCGACCATAGCAATAGTTTAGCAACTCATAAGGAAAGAAGGGTAACATTAGTTGATAGAATCTTCGATTGAAATGACATGGAAGAAATTCTCTACAAATTAGAAAGCAGTTTGTTGAAGAACACACTGAACAAGGTAAAAATTTGAATTGATTTTACATCATCATGAGAAGTTTGAATTTTGTAGAAACTTGCCAAGATTACCGAAGAATCCTCAATAAGTCCAATAATCAAAACATGATAAGGAACTCCTTAGTGAAGAACATGACGAATGCAAAGAGACGTTGAGAATGAAGAATGTTAGAACTTGACAAATCGAGAATTTCGTCAGCGAACTAGAAGGAATCTAGAATTACTGAAAAGATCAAAGAAGCATGAAGAATACATGAACAAAGGGCATGAAACCTAGTGGATGGAGAGTTTGAGGAGATAAAGGATACTCAGGATAAGAAGGTCTATAGACTGTGAAGTACTACATGGTAGAAGCTTTCCCAGCGGGCGTGCATTAGAAGGAAACCTTAAGAAGAGGCACAAGCCTTAAGAAGAGGCACATTGAAGAGTGTTGAGAGCCCTAAGAAGTAGGTGCACTTATGAGTGATTGAAGTCCTTAGAATATGTGCACTGAAGAGTGTTACCAAACCCTAGGAAGTAGGTGCATTGAAAAGTGTTAGAAACCCTAAGAAGGAGGTGCACTGAGGAGTGTTTTACCGTAGCATCATAAGGATGCTTTCATTTACCCTTGAATGGGCACTTTAGCCCTTAGATGGGTACATTCACCCTTGAATGGGCACATTCTGAGGTGCCCATTCGCCCTTGAATGGGAACCTTAGCCCTTAGATGGGCATACTAGCCCTTGAATGGGCACACCTAAGCCCTTAGATGGGACATTCGCCCTTAAATGGGTATCGCAGCCCTTAAGTGGGTGCACTTGTTTTACAAGAATTGAAGAGGAAGGCAGAAGATGAGAAACCTAACAGAATATAGATGAAGGCGAGGATGCCAAAATTAGAGGAGGAAAGACAAAGCAATAGTACTTTATCGATTTTTGTGTCTCACAAACTTCTCCAAAGTAGGGGCAAGCTATAGGCACTAAATTTTTTAGGCTCCATGATGAAATGAAGATGAATGTCAAATAACAAAAATGACCAATATACCCTTGGAAGCCAAGAAAAGGAAGGGGAGAAGGAATTAATGAAATGTCTCAAAAACTGACATGTGACTTCAAAAAATCATAGTTACGAAGATGAATGTCAAATAACAAAAATGACCAATATACCCTTGTTGATGAGTCATATTCCGTTACAAAGCTAAGGATGTCTAATTTTTGTAAAAATTTGTGGATCAAGAATCAGAGTTAAAATCAAAAGGTAATATGTGATTGAAGAGACAAAGGTGAGAAGGGACTACACTACAAAGTGCCAAAATAGAAAGGACCGAAGAGGAGAATAGCTGCCCGGTGGTCAAATAGCTGCTTGACTATTGACTAACAACTGCCTGGTAGTTTGCCAACAGTTGCCCTCATATTGGTCCCTAATTTTGAAAATTTTTGGTTTAAGCCTTCTTTTTTTTTTTTTTAATTTTGGCTTACTTTTTCAATTCTAGCCCTCAACTATATAAAGCCCCCCTGGCACACTTTTTAGGACACTAATTATTGAATATAATCATATCTTCTCCCTCTTGAAGACATGCTCGAGAATTTGAGAAGTCTTTTATAGTTTAAACCTTTTTGGGCGTTTTATATTGCTCTAAAACCAGAAAGGTTACATCTTGAGAGCAGATTTCTCTTTTCCCTCCTATTTTCTCTTTTATTTTTTCTTGCTTAGAGTAAAGCATGTCTAGGTTAGTTTATGCTTAGAATAAGCATGTATAAATTTTATTTTGATGCATAGGAGCATATTTAGGGTTATTATGAATTGTTTAACCCTGTTGATTGTTTTGCGAGATGGATAAGCATATTGAGCTAAGTCTGCAATCCTTTCTTTAATAGAATCATGTTTAGGAATTTAATTTCCTCTGCGAATTTTTAGAATCATGCTTATGAGCACATTATTAGAATCATGCTAGGAGAACTTATGATTGCTTTGAAGCAAGCTGGAAAATAGCATAGAACATGTTAGAATTACCATATTACCCCTTTGAACGCTTGGATTGGGCTAGAATAGCCTTGTTTGATTTCAATTGTTTGAATTAAGCTATAAATGCCATGATTAGGCTGGAATATGCATGATAACCATGCTTGGGCTAGAAATGACATGACCGTTAATGAATTGATATGAATTATGCTAGAATAGCAATTGCCATGATAGAATTACCGAATCTAGGTTGAAATGCCATTATATTAAACTATGGCCTTGTATTGAATTTTAATTAATTGATTTATTATTGAAATCCTCCTTCCCTTCCCTTATTTTTGGAGGAAATGTAATCTATTCTCCTCCCTTTTTCTATGTTTGAATATGCTATTTCTTTGATTGAATATAACTCACATGACCAACGGTCGACCAGCCGACCATCAAACAGCCACTTGACTATTGAATGACAGCCAGTCGACTGTCTGATAGTCGGCCGGTGGTTTGATGATAGTCACCGGTTGTCAAGTAGCCACTCGACTATTGAATGATAGCCGGCCGACTACCTTACAGTCGCACAGTAGTTCCCCCCCCCCCCCCCCCCCCTCTCCCTTGAAGACACTCGAGAAATTGAGAAGTCTTTTCCAGTATAAAGTTTTCTGGCGTTCTATTGTTCTAAACCCAGAAAGGGTAAGTCTTGAGAGCAGTCTTCTCTTCTCCCTCTTATTTTCTTATTTACTTTTCTTGCTTAGAATAAGCATGTTTAGTGTTTAATTGTATGTTTAGGAGCATGTTTTGGGTTTTATGAATTGTCTAGCCCTCATTTGTTTTGTGAGATGGATAAGCATGTTAAGGTAAGTCCGCTCTCCCTTCTTTGTTGGAAACTTGTTTAGGAATTTAATTTTCCTTTGCGAATGCTTAGAATCATATTAGGAAGACTTATAATTGCTTTGAAGCATGCTAAGGAACAACATAGAATAGGTAAGAATTACCAAATTACCCCTTGATTGTTTGGATTGGGCTAGAATAGCCTTGCTTGATTTTCATTGTTTGATTTAGGCTAGAAAATGTGATGATAACCATGTTTAGGTTAGAAATGCCATGAGATTATGAATTAATATAAATTATGCTAGAATAGCAATAGGCTAGAATGCCATGATAGAATTATCAAATCTAGATTAGGGTGCCATGATTCTAGATTTTGGCTTAGTATTGAATTTTAATTGATTAATGTGAATGGATGTTTGAATATACCATGATTAGAATATTTGAATGAATGTGTGAATAATGCCATGAAAGAGGCTTGATAAGCATTGAATGGGCTCACATGTGGTGGTAAGGAATTCACTACATATCAAGTCTCAAATTGAATGTCTTGATATGCATGAATATGCTTTCTACTATTGAATTTTTCACTTGTACAAATGAATGAAAGTTATATTTTAAGTGTTAAAGTAGAATTTACTTTATTGTTAAATAACAACTATTGTAATCCTCTTCCCCTTCTCCCATGTTTGAAAGGAATTGTAACTCTATTCTACTCATTCTTTCCTTGTATGAACATACAACTAATAAGAATGAAATCCCCTTACATGTCTTAAAAAAGATAAAATGAACAATGTGTGCATAAAATGATCAACACTAGGTAGACTAAATAACGATATGAGATGTTATTATTTGGTATTTCCTAGTGGAGACCTGATTTTGATCTAGGTGGATCGAATGACTCGTACCTAACTTCTTGAACCCGTCTTTAAAGGGATGAGGGTAGTTTAGGTCCTAAAGCAAGGCATCAAATTATCCCCATTCATTTCCAATTGAATAACTGGGTGGTAACTCCATTCTCTAGACGTGCCCATGGCTTGTTTGTATTGCCTTAAGTTTCAAAAGAGGCTTTGAATCAATGTCGTGGTATTAAATACTCTGGCAGGATGAAAGCCCTGTTCACAGTGGCAACTCCACTAGGGATAATAGAAGTTGATTCTAATAGGAATACTAAATTCTAATAACTCATGTCGGCATAATGAGTCCTTACATCACTATGCTTTTGGACATAATAAGCACAAACTGCCTAAACTAGCCGTGTGGCATTGGCATGAGAAGTCTTTGGCTCCATTCGACCCCTAGACGACTCAGGTTGGTGTCACCTCCTTTAAGCACGTACCATTGAATTGGTATAAAAAGAGACCAGCCTAAGAGGGCATCTCTTGCTCGAAGAAGCTCAGACCATTAGACCCTTGGGACTCAAGCCCATATAGACGACACTATAAATTTTCAATAGGATGAATGTCCAAAACCTATGTTGAATTGTATGTCTATGGATAAATTCCCCATGATTAGAAAAACATCAACTCAAACCTTATGGAACCATGAATGAAAGCCACATGTCAAGTCACCTATAAGAATAAAATATGAACATGTGCCATGAGTTAAGGTTATCATGACCTTTACATGTTATGAAAATCATGAAGAATCTAACATCAATATGAATATTAGAATTAGGAGAGAGAATCTCACATTCCCATATCTCATGATGATGTATTGGGAATGAGGCCAAAAATCCTAAGAAAAGAGACTCGAACTCATGTGTGTGGGAGAAATAAGGTTGAAAGACTAAAAGTGTGGCTATGCCTTTGTATGGCCATGCATCATATCATGCATACATGCATGCATGCATGGCATTAACACCTTTGTTTTACAGCACCATAGCTTGGGTTAGACAAGGTGTTCGTTTGATGATATAGGAAGAACCAGCTGTTAAAATTACTGCACTCCAACGACAAATGGCCCAACTCGTTGAAGCACTCCAAAATAGACCTAACCGTATGAACCAACCTACACCCAAAGGAAATGGTGGTGACGACGGTGGGACTAGCCAAGGAAGAGATAAGGAGAGAAGCCCAGCCAACCAAAACAAGCCAAAATCGATCAAGCAATTAGCCAAGGACATAGAGAAGGTCTAATCTCTCTTGAAGAAGAAAGGGTTGAAAGAGGTTGAAGACCTAGATGGCATCCTACTCATTGGAGACAATGATTTGCTGCCAAAGTTTTACCTACCAGACTTACACAAATTCAATGGAGAGGGCAACCCTAAGATGCACTTGAGACAGTATGTAGCTATTATGGCCACCACTCTTGCCAAAGGAATACATATTCAAATACTTCATGCTATCCTTAGAAGATGATACGGTAGTATGGTACCATGATCTTCCGAAAAGAGTTTGAGAAGATTGGGAGGAGCTTTCCCAACAATTTGTGGAGCAACATTGCCATAATACCCAACTAAGGATAGCCTTGAGGGATTTGGAGGCAACAAGCCAAAAGCCCAATGAAACCTTTTTAGAGTATTTGGTCTGTTGGAGGGCCAAAGCTTCCAAGATGACCACGAGGCCTATGGAGAAGCCCCAAGTCTGTATGGTGATCAATGAAGCCTATGCATTCATCAGTGATAGGCTTATAGAGTTTCCAATCAAGACATCCAAAGATTTGTGTGATATGGGCATTCAAATAGAAGATTTGGAGGCCAGGCAAAGAAGAAGCAACAATAGAAATCAAGGGTAATATGACTAATCTAACGGGTCAGACAATGATGATGCATAAGCACATGCTAGCTAAAAGACTTGATCAATAATGGGAGAATTCCTGATCTAGAGAAAGAATAATGATATTTTGAAATGCCTTATCTTAAGAATGATACAAAAGTTGTGTATTCTTTTGATGATCATTGATTGGAAATAGATTTTATGTAATACATGAGATTATGTTGTCTGCATGCGTGGCTCTTTTTGCTAGATGAGTTTAATTCTTGATTCTTCAATCATTTGAGCAGAATAGCCATGAATATGGAGCTTAGTATCACTTAGAGAAACTTTATGTGAATAAACCTGATGTTGAGATCTTATAAGACTCTAGAACCCATTTGATCACCGATCCAGGCGAAATCCTAGGCTTCATAACATGATGGAAGTTATTTAGGCCTTCTTTGTATCCTTTCAAGCCTACCATGATTTATTGTCCCTGGTGTACCCCATTGAGCCTAATCAAGCCTTTTCTTTGTCAAACATAAAATTTATCACAGTACTAGGAAAGCTTTCCCTACATAGTACCTTTCACTCATAGAATATGAACATTCTAGAAAAGAGCATTATGAGTCATACACATGGGAGAATGAAAGGAAGTTGACAAGTTTTTATGCAATTTTAAGTTCGGAGAAAAAGAAAACAAGAAGAAAAAAGAAGAAAACAAAAAAAAAAAAAAACAAAGAAAGAAAGAAAAGGACAAGAAGGTGTTGGGTAAAAACTCAAAGTTTAGAGGTACAGATGAGAGAAGTTGATGCTCTCAATTCAAGCCTAGAATGTTTGTATGACTATGGGTGAGATAACCTTATAGTTTTCTTTATCATACCTTGACCTTAGCCTATTATTACAAGCTTGATAAAGCCCTAATGATCCTTGATGTTATGATGATTCTACATTAGTGGAGAGTGGTATGAAAAGCGGGCTTATAGTAGTCCTTCTATCTCTAAAGATTGATCACTAGTTTCTATTTGCATAAATATATTCGAGCTTCAACAAGTGAATTATGATTGGCTATACACACACACATGAAGAATCTTCAATGAAGCAATTATGGCATTAGAGTCAAAATTGTGAACAATTACGATGTCAATGCATTACCTTTGAGCTATCGAATTCAAGAAATCTTTGAAGAATTCAAATGTGAATCAAATTGATGCACAACTCACTTTTACCATTTTAACTTATTGGTAGAGGACATTGGATGTGTTGAAAACATGTTAAGAAGAAGAAAATCTACCAATAGTTCCCATCAATGGTATCAAAGAAGACAACCTTGCCACCAATAGTGAAGAAGCAAGATATATGGAAGAAGTTAGCCATTCCATCTAGCATGAATGTCTACAAAGAACAAAGAATAATGTCCTTAAAGCTAGAAAAAGAAAATCTCCAAGACAATGCTAAAACTCTTCATACAGGGGGCAAAGAATTGCTAGTTCATCTTAAGAAATGAAAAGAAGCAGAGGGCTAAGAGTTGTTCATTCATCTTGATAAAGAAAAGAAGCAAAGGGACAAAAAAAACATTGCCCTAACCATTTAGAGAATCATGGCAAATAGAATTATCTTAATCATCTCCAAGGAAGTGTAAGAAATGGTGCTAGAATGGACAACCTCTCTTGTAACCAAATATGAAGAAGAAAAGAAAAGAAAAGAAGAAAAAACTTGATAAGTTGAAAACCCGAAAGGACGGCTCAAGCAAAAGTTAGGGCAAGCTTGCTAAGTCGAAAATAGAAAGGGCAGCTTAGGCAAAAATTAGGGCACAAGAAAAAAAAATCGCTAAGTCAAAAACCTGAATGTGTGACTTATGCAAAAGTTAGAGGACAAAAGAAAGATGCTTGAAGAAGTAGAAGACTAGCACTGTACCTCTGACTCCGATCAATCCTAACTCGATCTAATCCGATCAATGTCCTAGCTATAATAAAGGGAATTGCTGTGTAAATAGGTCCCATATGAGGAAGGATGGCCATAAGATATGGATCTTCGAGACCATCTGGTGAAACCAGTAGAAATTATGCAAGAAGGCAAAACTGAAGAAGGCGAAGTCAACCAAATGAGGTCTTATCTCAAGTGAAGGCATGATAGAAACCAATGTCACTATACCACTTCTGGTGTGAATGCCCATGGTAGGAATTGGAAAGTCAAAGAAGTTGACGAGATCAGATATTGATAGTGTCTTAACAAAGGCAGAATGATGCTTTTTGAACTAGATAAATAACAATCAAGTATAACGAAGAACTTCTCATACAGGGGGCAAAGCTCTTGCCCGTTGAAGCGGAAGACATGATCCTAAGGATCCTAGAAGGATGGACATTCCTTAAGAAAAGTAACATCAAGCTTTACATGTCAAAGGAATTTCAAATTGTCAAGTCTGTTGGATTCTAGTCGTTTGCAATCATCATCCTTTAGAAGCTTCAAGAGAGGCTAGAGGGTCCTTGAGAATGGCCTCAGATATGTTAAAAAATACGTGAAGAGCCGTTGGAAGGTGTGAAGAGAAGTAGAAAGGAAAAACAGAAGGCTGATGACGACAGTCCTCACTCATCATCACTAACATCAATTGAAGAAGTAGTAACCGAGCCTGATGTTGCTCAACCTCACGCTCTAGACACTCGATTTGCTAGCAACCCATCTAGTCCAACCAAGAAGCATATAGTTAGAAAAGATTATTAAGATAGACATCATGCATACATGAAACATCAAACATTTTCTTATAGGAAGTACAATCCTAAATGTTATATAGTCTATAAGTGATCGAGTTTTACATAATCACAATGCAGTATGAAATACTAGGGGTAACCACAAAAGAAAAGAGCTCAACACTTAGAGGAATGGAAGCAACATGATGTGCAAGAGATTTGGATCAGGCAGATGAGTCTCAACGGAAGTAACATGAGACACAAGCCGCTTGAATCAAGCAATTTAGTCTTGGGTAGACCTAGATATGAGGTTACCAAGATGAGATAGCTTAGTTTCGGGGAAACTTGATTCACGTAAAACATTTTGAAGATTTGCGTGAGAGAAGGCATCTACCTTAAATAAGCCATTTGCCTTGAAGAAGGCATCCACCTTGAAGAAAGAATCTCCCTTGAGGAAGACATTTGTTTCGAAGAAGGAAGTTCACCATGAAGAAGGAATTTGAAGTCTATCTTAAAGAAGGGATTTCGAAGAACAGAGTTTGATGTTCACCTTGAAGAATGAAATCCACCTTGAAGAATGAAATCCGCCTTGAAGATGAAAGATCATCTTGAACAAAGGATTTGAAAAAGAAGAAGACTCATAGTAAAAGGGCCAAGGAGAAAAAAAAAAGAAAAAGAAGGAAAAAAAAGAAAAGAAAGAGAAAAAAAAAAAGAAAAGAAAGAGAAAAAGAGAAAAAGAAGAAAAAGAGAGAAGAAAGAAAAAAGAAAGAAGGATTCTTCATCGATCCTCAAACACTGAAGGAACTTTTGGACAGCATCGGTGACAAGCACCCAACCTTGGCAATAGCTTATAACCTCACAAGGAAAGAAAAGTAACATCAGCCGATAGAATCTTTGATTGGAATCACATGGAAAAATTCCTCCAGATACTAGAAAGCGATTTGTTGAAGAACACACTGAATAAGGTAGAAGTTTAAATTGATTTTACATCGTTGAGAAATGTTTGAATCTTGTAGGAATTTGCAAAGACAAAGGAAATATCACCAGTGAGTCATATAATAAACAACATGATTCTCCACTAAAGAGCATGATGAATGCGAGATGACGGATGTCAAAACTCAAGAGATTTCCCCAGTGGACCAGAAGAAATAAAGAATAGAAGCAAGAATATATCACTACAATAAAACTAGCCTTTTATGTAGGACTAAAAATGACATATATCATTATATATGTCGATTTTCGCACGACATAAAGTGACCTGTCACATATTCTTATATATGTCACTTGGTCAAATCGACACAAAATAATATATAATATGTGTCATTCAGAAACAGACATGTAAGGAGCAAATATTTGTTATTAACGTGTCGATTTCCACTAAATATGTGTCTGCTCGTAAGTGACACAAATATAGTGTCAGTCCTTAAATGAATATATGAATTCATTTGTGTCACTTATGAAGTGACACCACGTAATGTCATTCATCAAGTGACACTCTCCGATTAAAATTTAGGATATACGTGTCATTCAACTGTATGACATTAATATTACTTGTGTTGTTTATTGGCCGACATGTATATTTGAAAACATAAAAAAAAATATAATACATGTCGGCCTAAATTTAAAATTCAAACCAACACGTATTTTATATTTATTATTTTTAGAAATCTAGTTTTATATGTGTATATATATACAAGAACACCTAGATAGCAAAAACAATGTTATTACTCAACAATTACAGAAAAGGCCGACTCATGCAAAGACAACAAATTAATAATACAACTCACATATTTAAGCAACACAAACCTTATATTTATAAGCAACAAACACAAACCTCAACAAGCAATGTCAACAAATACAAATTAATAACACAATATTAAGTCAGTAAAGCTATAACTACAAATTAACAAGTACTCATGAAAACCAACACCAAAATCATGCTCAGTAAATCATATCCTCAATCAGAAAGTCTTATTCTAGCCAAAAATTAAACTGGAAGCCAAATGCAATGCTATGTCAACACAAAAGCATATTATGCACTTCAAAATTAACTACAATATACCAAAGCAAAATTAGCCAACAACTACAAACACAAGAGGCAGCATAAGGTCCAAATACCAGCAAAGCTAAATGACAAACACTTCAACCATTAGCCTTTGACTTGTGTCAGCAAAACAAACAAACTCCAACTAACTCCATTAGCTACTTCAACCATTAGCTTTTGACTTGTGTCAGCAAAACAAACAAACTCCAAATAACCCCATTAGCTACTTCAACCATTAGTTTAATCAAACAAGCAATCATCTAAAAAAAAAAAAAAACTTCAAATATGCACAAAACCTCTACGAACATTTTGACTATTATAGTTCAAACAATTCCCAGTCTGCTACATAACAAAGAAAGTGAATTCATATTCTTCTTCCCTCTATTGACTGTAGTCAGCATGCTATATAGATTCATCCCAGAAAATTGTTAGTTTTCACTCTCTATTCCTCTACAACTTTTTCACCCTGTAAATATTTTGATTTAATAAGTTAGAACATGTTGAATATTCAATCTACGCTACTAAGAACAAATCTCCTAAAATAGAAATATTTGATACAATACAACTTTATTCTCATATTTAAATAATTGTTGCTCAATTTTCAAATAGAAATTCAAACTTACCTTGAAAGATATTGATTGCATGCACAAACTCCTTAAGCTTACCACATTAAATTCCTTATAAAATTCTTGGTCCCTACCTCTTGCTTTTATATTTTTACTTACTTTTTACTTATTTCCATCTTCCATGCATGTCACGACCCATTCTCTTTAGTACTTTTAGTAGCCTTCTCAATTCTATATCCATAAAACATAACCACAATGACTATTAACTCACCAAATCATTAAGCTTAGTACCCCTTCTTATGCTTTTATGCTCAATATAAAGGACTTCACAAATTAAATCAAAGCCAACTTAGTGGATAAAAATTAATATCAAGGCCAATAATTGAAGGTGTTGATATCAAAGTCAACTACATATGCATGTGCCATGCACACGATGAATTTTGATCAACTTGTGATAAAACAAGAATATTATTTTTATTCCTATTTTAATGTTTCTAGAATTATATTTTAGGAAGTATTTGATTTGGAATAAATATCTCTTTAGATTATGATATAATATCTTGTATCCTAATTAGAATAGGAGAATATTTATTTGTCCTAATTCCTTTTGGAGTTTGTTTATAACACTTCCTATTTTATTTCTCCTAATCCTAATATGATTTTGATTAGAATTTTTACAGGATTTCTAGGAGATTTCGGTCAGACCTCTCACTATATATATACAAAGCTATTCAGGCGGCTGAAAACGTGATTGAGAGATTAACGCGTTGGCTGTCTTGGCTGTGAAAGAGTCTTGAGTTCGACATTCCATGAATTCATAGAAGAGAGCTTCAACGCAAAAGGAATGTCTTCTTTGATTTGATTCTTTGAGTCTTTTGATTCATGTATAAGTGGTACAAATCGTACATGAGTTGTTGATTGAGTCTGTGTGAGTTAGTACACACTTGGGATAACTTGCGGGTTAAGTGTTTATGTAATTCTGTGTCAGACGTCATTGTTATGTGTAACTTAATAGTGTGTTGTTAAGTTATCTGTGACAGAGAGTGGGCAGTGTCACTAGAGTTTAAGATCTTGGCGGGATTTTGTTTGTCAAAGATTGGGTCAGTGTGTGAGAGTGAGTTAGCGCTATAAAAGGTCCTAAAGATTGTACAAACAATAACTTAGTGAATTGTAGCTCTATAGTTGTCTGTAGACATAGGTTTTATAACCGAACCATGTAAAATCCTCCTATGCCGATTTACTTTACAGTTTACTGTTATATTTCTTATAACTGCATACCTCTAGAACTTTCAATCGGTATCAGAGCTGGTTCACTGATAGACACGTGAAGAAAATGATCATACTGATCTGGATGGAGTTTATTCGCACTGGATGATCCGGAACACAACCACCCATTCTTGATGATGGTAATTATTCATATTGGAAGGTAAGAATGATGATGTATATTAAATCTATTGATGACAGGGCATGGACTAGTGTGCTTAAAGGATGGACACCGCCAACAAAGTTGAATGCTTGTGGTGATTCCGCACTGAAACCTAAGGATGAATGGACTAATGAAGAATACTAACGTTCCAGCTGGAATTCAAAGGCTCTCAATGCAATTTTTGCTACAGTGGACTTAAATAACTTCGGACAGATTTCTAGATGCAATGTGACCAAAGAAGCATGGGACATACTTGAGGTAAAACATGAAGGTACTGCATCTGTTAAAAGGTCTAAGCTAATGAGGCTGAATTCTCAATTTGAAAATCTGATGATGCATGAGGATGATTCAATTTTCGATTTTTACTCTAAGATATGTCACATTACAAACTCAGCATACATGCTTGGCAAAAATTTTACTGATGTAGAATTTGTTAGTAAAATAATTAGGTCTGTCCCAGACAAATTTCAACCTAAAATTTCAGCTCTTAAGGAAGTTAAAAACACTGATGAAATGAGAGTTGATAAACTGATTGGTATTCTCCAAAACTTTGAAATAAATCAAAGTACTCAGAAACAAAAAGGTAAAAGCATTGCATTTAATGTGAGAGCTGAAAAATTTGATGATGAATGTAGCGATGAGCTTGATGAAACTGATTCTAAACAAATTGCTTTTCTAACAAAAAATTATGTCAACTTCATGAAAAGAAATTTCAGGAAAAAGAATCAAGGAAAGCCATCAAACTCAAGTGAAGAAAAGTTCAAAAAATTCAGCAAGGAGAATGATAAAAAGAAATCGAAACAGCCTAAAAAGAAAGGTCAGATTCAGTGTTATGAATGTTCTGGTTATGGGCATATTCAATCTGAATGTGCTAATCTTAAGAAGAAAAACAAAGGGCTGACAGCAACCTGGAGTGATGCATCAGAATCGGAGTCCGAAGACCAAGAATGTATGAGCAATTTTGTTGCATTTACAGCATCTGCAGTAGATAAAGGAAAGGCTGTTATGTCAGATAGAATAGAGATTTTCAAGATAGTGTTGATCATTCAGATGAAGAAAATGGACCAGAATATTATGAAAAGTTGCAAGAAACTTACAATGCACTCTATGGTGAATGGCTAAGTCAGAAAGAAGAAATAAACACCTTGAAAAGGGAGATTGAAGTTCTGAAATGTGAAAAAGCTTATGCTGAAAATCACGTCACTGAACTTGAGACTATTTTGACAGACAAAACAATACACATTGAGAAAATCACAACAGAACTGATTAAAAGCAAGAAGTGTGTTGATCAACTCAAAATTGGAGCAACCAAACTTGATCAGGCCTTAAGTCTTGGAAGAGACAACTCCAACAAACATGGATTGGGATACACAGAAGGAAACATTGCATCTTCATCAAAAACAATTTTTGTGAAAGCTTCAACATCTGGTAAGAATTTTGAACCTAATGTTAGCCCTAAAGCTACATGATAATTTTGATGATAACAATACACATTGATTAATTGAGATTTACTAACATGTTTATTTATGTGCAAGAGTAAGATCATTGAAATAATTTTAAAATCAAGAAGAGGCTTATTAAAATGAAGTGTTGAAGCTAAGGAGAAGACTACATGTTAAAGGCACCAAAGTTTAAGAACAAGGATTGACTCAAGGAATGTGACACATGAGCAATGTTCAATCAATTGGTCATATATATCTCTACAAATATCCAAATGATGTGATTCTTGATCCTTTGGAAAGCTTACTTAATTTATAATATTTCATATGTTTTAATGAAATTCAAATTTCAAGTGCCAGGTTGTCCAAATCATCATGCAAGTTGAAAGACAAATGGAAGCAGCTGACATGAGCACCGAATACTCCTTTGGACATATCTTGAGCTAGAAAAATCAAAATGACTTGATTCTTACGGAATTGGAAAGATGACTTAATGAATAACATTTCATATGTTTTGAAAAAATTCAAATTTCAAACAGAATGCTGGCATAATTGACATGCAATTCGGTGGACTGACACAGAGAAGAAAAATCAACTCACATGAGCACCGAATGGTTTTTTGGCCATATCTTAAGATAGAGATATCCAAATTCTTTGATTCTTAATGTTTTGAAAAGCTAATTCAAATATGCAGATCTTTTATCATTTGAATAAATTCAAATTTCAAACGGAAGGCTGACAGAATTATCATTCAATTTGGTAGACTGACGCAAGAAAGAAAAATCAAGTCACATGCGCACCGAATGGTGTTTTGGCCATATCTTGAGTTACAAATATCCAAATGACTTGATTCTTGATGCGTTGGAAATCTTATTCAAATGTGAAAATCTTTTATGTTTTGCAGATTTTTAAATTTCAAACAGAACATTGACAAAAATGGCAGACAAAATTACGGTTTTTATGGTGGGCAGAAAATTTGGAGTTGGTGTCTTCACTTGATTAAGTTCATCTCATTTGCCTATAAAAGGAGCCATTCTCCCATGCATTCAAGTAGTGCAAGAGAAACATTTTATCAAGCAAAAAGCAAGAGAAATATCAAGTCTAGAGAGCTTTTATATTATTTATCTACTCTTTGAAGAGAGTTATACATTTATTGTAAAAATTATCTTTGTTCTTGTATTGTGGTGAGAGTGAGATATTATTGTAAAGGATAATAGTTATCCTTGAGAGAACTCTTGGTGTGTGTTATCAAGAGTTGAAGAAAGTTGCCTTGGTGAGGTTGTTCATCAAGAAGAACTCTTGGTGTGGTGTTATCAAGGGTTGAAGGAAGTTGCCTTGGTGAGGTTGTTCATCAAGAAGAACTCTTGGTGTGGTGTTATCAAGGGTTGAAGGAAGTTGCCTTGGTGAGGTTGTTCATCAAGAAGAACTCTTGGTGTGGTGTTATCAAGGGTTGAAGGAAGTTGCCTTGGTGAGGTTGTTCATCAAGAAGAACTCTTGGTGTGGTGTTATCAAGAGTTGAAGGAAAAAGTCTTGGTGAGGTTGTTCATCAAGCAAGTTGTAAAGATTTCTACAACTTAGTGGAAAGCTTAGCTCGTGGAGCTAGGAGCCCGTGGACGTAGGCAAGGTTTGCCGAACCACGTAAATTGAGTTTGCACTCTCTCTATCCCTATCTCTTTACATTTACTTGCACTTGTGATTGTTCTTTATTGCCATTCTCTTGATTGCATTCTATTTCATCTTCTTCACCTTTGTTCTTAAAGAAAGATTTAAATAATTTTGATCTTTCAAGAAAAGTTTTCTAAATCCGTTTTTATAAATAAAAACCCAATTCACCCCCCCTCTTGGGTTGCCATACCTGGGTCAACAAGTGGTATCAGAGCAAGGTTGCTCAATTTTTTAAATCTTAATCGATTTTTGAGCTATGACAACTTTTAATTCAACTTCATATGTTGAGGGACTTTCTATCTCTAGACCTCCATTTTTTAATGGAAGTGATTACTCTTATTGGAAAACTAGAATGAGTATTTTCTTAAATCTTTTGATTATGATTTGTGGTCTATTGTTTTGGAAGGACCTTTTGTTCCTACCAAAATTGAAAATGGGGAATGCATGCTTAAAGAACCTAAAGAGTTTAGTGAAGATGATAAAAAGAAATTGAGTTTGAATGCTAAAGCTATGAATGTGTTATATTGTGCTCTAGATAGAAATGAGTTTAATAGAATATCTACTTGTTCTACGGCACAAGAAATATGGCACACACTTGAAGTAACTCATGAAGGAACTAGTCAAGTTAAAGAATCTAAAAATTAGTATGCTAGTTCATAGTTATGAGCTTTTTAAGATGAAATCGGATGAATCAATTTCTGAAATGTTTACTAGATTTACGGATATTATTAATAGTTTGAAATCTCTTGGTAAATCTTATTCTAATGTTGAAATGGTGAGAAAGATTCTTAGGTGTCTACCAAAATCTTGGGAGCCAAAGGTGACGGCAATTCAAGAAGCAAAGGACCTCACCAAACTACCATTAGAAGAACTTATGGGTTCTCTCATGACTCATGAAATCATTGAAGGAGAATGAAGGAAGAAGATTGCGAAGTTGGCAAACATGTGCTTCATGGCTTTAAGTGAAAATGAGGTAAGTATTCTAAACTATGATCCTAAACTTTCATATGATGAATTACTTGAAGCATTCCAAAATTTACATGTGCAAGTTGATAAAAAAAAATTCAAAAATCAATGCTTTCAAAAAGAAGTCAAAAGTCATGTTATCTCAATTAGAAGAGTTGGTGGAAATAAATGAAGCTTTAGAAAATGAAAATGAAATTTTAAAGCAAAAAGATTTTGAAAGTTTGGAAAGTCAAATACATTTTTTAAAAACTGAAAATGAGATTTTAAAACAAAAGGATTTTGATAAATTAGAGAAAGAAAATGTTATTTTGAAAAAGAAAATAATGACTTAAGAAATATTGTTGATAGTTTTACAAAAAGCACAAAAAATTTGAATTCTATGTTACAAAACCAAAGGTGTGTTTTTGATAAAAGAGGTTTAGGATATAAAACTCATAAAAATCAAAAGTATTTTAAAAATTATTTTGCTCCATGCATCTTCTAGGAATAATCCTAATCATTCATGTACTTATTATGGAAGAAAAGGACACAAAGTGCATTCTTGCTATATTAAGAGAAGATCCTAATTTGAAACAAATATGGGTTCCAAAAAGTACCATAACTAACCCCCAAGGACCCAAGAACATTTGGGTACCAAAAAGTCTCTCTTTGAATGTTGATTGTAGAAACAAAGGAGTGTCAAACACAGTGGTACTTAGATGTGGATAAGGCATATGACCGGAGATGCCTCCAAGTTCTCAAGATTAATCATGAAGAAAGGAGGATATGTGACCTTCGGTGATAATGCCAAAGGAAGGGTAATCGGACATGGTGATATTAGTAACCCTTCTTCACCTATTATTGAAAATGTTTTGCTTTTTAATGGTTTAAAACATGATTTGATTAGCATTAGTCAATTGTGTGATAAGGGATATTTTGTTACTTTTGAGCCTAATAGATGTGTGATTAAGGATGTTAGTAACAATAAGACATTATTTGTTGGTAATAGATGTGGTAATATTTATACAATTGATATTGATGTTAATGATCATGTAGAAAATTGTTTCATTGTTAATCATGATGCTTGGTTATGGCATAGAAGGTTAGGTCATGCTAGCATGGACACAATTTCAAAAATTTCTAAAAATGATTTAGTTGATGGTCTTCCAAAAATAAAATTTGAAAAGGATAAGATTTGTGATGCTTGTCAATTTGGAAAACAAGTGAGAACTTCTTTTAAACAAAAGAAATTTATTTCAACAAATAAACCTCTACAATTACTTCATTTGGATTTATTTGGACCATCAAGAACTCAAAGCCTTGGTGGAAAGTATTATGTTTTTGTTATTGTGGATGATTATTCAAGATTCACTTGGGTATTATTCTTGAAAACTAAAAATGAGGCCATACAAGCTTTTTCAAAATTTGCAAAAAGAGTCCAAAATCAAAAAGGGTATTCTATTGTGTCCATTAGGAGTGATCATGGTGGTGAAGTAGACAATGTTGCATTTGAAAATCTTTGTGATGAAAATGGTTTTGAACATAATTTTTTTCGCACCTAGAACTCCACAACAAAATGGTGTTGTTGAGAGGAAAAATAGGACTATCCAAGAAATGGCTAGGACCATGTTACTTGAAAATAATTTGCCAAAATATTTTTGGGCCGAAGCCGTTAATACCGCATGCTTTATAATCAATAGAGTCCATATTAGAGCTTTAATAAAGAAAACTCCTTATGAACTTTGGAAAGGAAGAAAACCCAACATTGGATTTTTTAAAGTTTTTGGATGTAAATGTTTTATTTTAAACACTAAGGATAACCTTGGAAAATTTGATGCAAAAGCCGATGTTGGAATTTTTGTTGGCTACTCCAACCATAGTAAAGCATATAGAGTTTTTAACAAAAAGACTCTTACTATTGAAGAATCTATGCATGTTGAATTTGATGAAACTAATGTATTTCTTCAAAGAATTTAGATGATGATATTGTTGAGGTAGAAAGGCAAATCAAGGAATCAAGGCTTGATGAAAAGAGCCAAGATGAATTACAACTTCAACAAGAAAAGCTTGAGGAAGTAAATGATTCTTCCCAAGAATTACCAAAGGAATGGAGGTATGCAAAAGCTCACCCTAAAGATCTCATTATTGGTGAACCATCACAAGGTATGAAAACTAGATCTTCTTTTAAGAACTTTTGTAATCATTTTGCTTTTGTCTCTCAATTTGAACCAAAATCTTTTAAAGAAGCCGAAAATGACGAAAGTTGGATTTTGGCTATGCAAGAAGAATTGAATCAATTTGAGAGAAATCAAGTTTGGGAATTAGTCCCTAGACCTAAAAATCATTCTATTATAGGCACTAAATGGATTTTTAGAAATCAAGTAAATGGATGAAAATGGCACCATTATTAGAAACAAAGCTAGACTTGTTGCTCAAGGATACAATCAAGAAGAAGGTATTGATTATGAGGAAACCTTTGCACCGGTTGCTAGATTAGAATCAATTAGAATGTTGTGTGCATTTGCATGTTATAAAAATTTTACATTATATCAAATGGATGTCAAAAGTGCATTTTTAAATGGTTACATTATGGAGGAAGTATATGTAGAGCAACCTCTTGGTTTTCAAAATCATGATTTTCCAAACCATGTTTTCAAACTCAAAAAGGCACTTTATGGCTTGAAACAAGCACAAGAGCATGGTATGATAGATTGAGCAAATTTCTCATTGATAATGGTTTTGAAATGAAAAAAGTTGATACTACTCTTTTTGTTAAAACAAAAAATGATGATTTATTAATTGTTCAAATCTATGTTGATGATATTATATTTGGTGCTACTAATGTTTCTATGTGTGAGGAATTTTCCAAGTGTATGCAACAAGAATTTGAAATGAGCTTAATGGGAGAATTAAATTTCTTCCTTGGACTTCAAATCAAGCAATCAATAGATGGGATCTTCATTAATCAAGCTAAATACACAAGAGATCTTCTCAAGAAGTTTGGCATGGATAATTCAAGGACATATAACACACCTATGGGTACATTAACCAAGCTTGACAAAGATGAGAAAGGAAAAGATGTTGAGGTAACAAAATATCGAGGTATGATTGGCTCTCTTTTGTATTTAACTGCTAGTAGACCTGATATTATGTTTAGTGTGTGTATGTGTGCTAGATTTCAATCTTGTCCAAAGGAATCTCACCTTAAGGCTGTAAAGAGGATATTTAGATATCTTCTTGGTACCATAAATCTAGGTCTTTGGTATCCTAAGTGTGATAATTTTGATCTAATTAGTTATTCCGATGCGGACTTTGCTGGAAGTCTTCTTGATAGAAAGAGCACTAGTGGCTCTTGCCATTTTCTAGGACATGCATTAGTATCATGGTTTAGTAGAAAACAAAATTCTGTTGCATTATCAACCGCGGAAGCCGAGTATATTGCAGTAGGAAGTTGTTGTGCACAAGCTCTTTGGATGAAACAAATTTTAAAAGATTATGGTGTGGTATTTGATCACATTCCCATCAAATGTGATAATACAAGTGCCATTAACATTTCAAAAAATCCCATACAACACTCTAGGACTAAGCATATAGAGATTAGACATCATTTTATTAGAGATCATGTGCAAAAAGGTAATATTTCTTTAGAATTTGTTCCCACCGATAAACAATTAGCCGATATATTTACTAAACCCCTTAGTCAAGATAGATTTTGCATAATTAGAAGAGAATTAGGCATGTTGGATATATCTTAATTTTTCTTTTATTTGATAATCTTTGAATGGTAACATATGTTAAGGGGGAGAATATATTTAGGGGGAGTAATTAATTTGATTACATCTTTTTGATGATAACAAAAGGGGGAGAAATGTTGGATTGCTTATATTTATAACAATTGCTCTCTTTTTGCTTATTGTTGATTTTATTTTCATTCTTGATTTTAGATTATATTTTAAAGCAATCAATGGTTTGTCATCATCAAAAAGGGGGAGATTGTTAGCCCTAAGGCTACATGATAATTTTGATGATAACAATACACATTGATTAATTGAGATTTACTAACATGTTTATTTATGTGCAAGAGTAAGATCATTGAAATAATTTTAAAATCAAGAAGAGGCTTATTAAAATGAAGTGTTGAAGCTAAGGAGAAGACTACATGTTAAAGGCACCAAAGTTTAAGAACAAGGATTGACTCAAGGAATGTGACACATGAGCAATGTTCAATCAATTGGTCATATATATCTCTACAAATATCCAAATGATGTGATTCTTGAGCCTTTGGAAAGCTTACTCAATTTATAACATTTCATATGTTTTAATGAAATTCAAATTTCAAGTGCAAGGTTGTCCAAATCATCATGCAAGTTGAAAGACAAATGGAAGCAGCTGACATGAGCACCGAATACTCCTTGGACATATCTTGAGCTAGAAAAATCAAAATGACTTGATTCTTGCGGCATTAGAAAGATGACTTAATGGGGCACATTTCATATGTTTTGAAGAAAATTCAAATTTCAAATGGAAGGCCGACATAATTGACATGCAATTCGGTGGACTGACACAGAGAAGAAAAATCAACTCACATGAGCACCGAATGGTGTTTTGGCCATATCTTAAGATAGAGATATCCAATTGCTTTGATTCTTAATGTTTTGGAAAGCTTATTCAAATATGAAGATCTTTTATGTTTTGAAGAAATTCAAATTTCAAATGGAAGGCTGACAGAATTATCATTCAAGTCAGTGGACTGACACATGAAAGAAAAATCAAGTCACTTGAGCACCGAATGGTGTTTTGGCCATATCTTGAGCTACAGATATCCAAATGACTTGATTCTTGATGCGTTGGAAATCTTATTCAAATGTGCAGATCTTTTATGTTTTACAGATTTTCAAATTTCAAACGGAACATTGACAAAAATGGCAGACAAGATTACGGTTTTTATGGTGGGCAGAAAATTTGGAGATGGTGTCTTCACTTGATTAAGTTCATCTCATTTGCCTATAAAAGGAGCCATTCTCCCATGCATTCAAGTAGTGCAAGAGAAGCATTTTATCAAGCAAAAAGCAAGAGAAATATCAAGTCTAGAGAGCTTTTATATTATTTATCTACTCTTTGAAGAGAGTTATACATTTATTGTAAAAATTATCTTTGTTCTTGTATTGTGGTGAGAGTGAGATATTATTGTAAAGGATAATAGTTATCCTTGAGAGAACTCTTGTTGTGTGTTATCAAGAGTTGAAGGAAGTTGCCTTGGTGAGGTTGTTCATCAAGAAGAACTCTTGGTGTGGTGTTATCAAGGGTTGAAGGAAGTTGCCTTGGTGAGGTTGTTCATCAAGAAGAACTCTTGGTGTGGTGTTATCAAGGGTTGAAGGAAAAAGTCTTGGTGAGGTTGTTCATCAAGCAAGTTGTAAAGATTTCTACAACTTAGTGGAAAGCTTAGCTCGTGGAGCTAGGAGCCCGTGGACGTAGGCAAGGTTTGCCGAACCACGTAAATTGAGTTTGCACTCTCTCTATCCCTATACTCTTTACATTTACTTGCACTTGAGATTATTTATTATTGCTATTCTCTTGATTGCATCTTAGATAACTTCTATTTTCATCTTCTTCACTTCTATTCTCAAAAGAAAAAGTGAAATAATTTTTATCTTTCAAGAAAAGTTTTATAAATTCGTTTTGATAAATAAAACCCAATTCACCCCCCCTCTTGGGTTGTCATACCTGGGTCAACACTGTCATGTTCTCCTGTGTCAAGTATATGAACTCATTTTCCTTCTGATCACGAAAAACTGTAGAAAAATATTTGTCTAGAAAAGCAGTAGAGAAATATCTCCAAGTAAGGATATTTTCTTCTCTAATACGCTCAACAGATTCCACCACTGTAATGTATCTCCTGTCAACAAATGGGTTGCCACCCTAACCCGTAAATCTTCTTCAACTTGCAAAAGCTTAAAGAGGCATTCAACTCGTATAAGCCAGTCTTCTGCAACATTCGGATTGGGCTCCCCATGAAAAATAGGTGGATTGTGACATTGGGCCTCTCTAAGTGCATTCTTCATTCAATTGTTGACACCTGTCACTAATACCAGTTGAGGTGGTGACGGTGGGTTAGCACGAAGAGTATCTCTAACTGTGTTTGCCACTGTCTCTGTCAATGTATTAGCCACATCTCTCATAGCCCTATAAAACTCCGACCTGTCACCACCCTCAGGTGGATTGGAACTCGAAGCACTTCGCGTACGAGAACTCATTATCTAAATTTTTCCAATGGCAAAAACATAAGTGGCAGAATTCTATAACATATAGAAAATAAACATAACAAACAATTACTCAAGGCACATGCAATTACACAAGATATAACTCTACCCCTCCCAAACCATCTACGTCCTTTTCCCAGGTCCATAGTAAATCTTAGGCTCTGATACCACTCTGTCACGCCTTAAAATCTCTTATTTAGAGACTTTAAGGGTGATTGATTAATAAAAATAATAAAAAAATATCATCAATATCTCACTTTTTTTTAAAATCATTTTCCAATTCATACATATATTTATACATATCACATGAATCCATTACAACATCTAGCTATTTGTTCAAGATAAACTTTACATACACTGATGACCAAACTTAGTACATAGTTTGATAATCATATAATAAAATTTCCTATCACGATTTAGGCTAGTCAAAACATTTTCCAAAACTATCGCATGCATGTAAACGCTCAGACTCCCTAGGAAAGCTCTGGAACACCGCTAGTACGAATATCTTTTTGTGTACCTGTGGAGGGAGGGGGTGAGCATATAGCCCAATAGGAAAGATTCTAACATTATACTAAATCAAAAGCATTCAAACAGTTACTCAATTACGTAGTTACACAACCAATTATAATAAGTCAAGCAATCATTCTTATTCACACATCAAGGTATCACTTATTCACTTGACAATCAAAATTTTTCATCTAATATTTCCCTTAGACCCGTATCCAACCGGCCCATCCAAGGTCTAACATTTCAAGTTTATATTCGTGTTCCCCTTGGATTTGTATCCAAAACGGCTCATTCAAGGTCCAACACATCAAGTTTATATTTGTGTTCCCATTGGATCCGTATCCAAAACGGCCCATCCAAGGTCCAACACATCAAATTTGTATTTGTGTTCCCATTAGATCCGTATCCAAAACGGCCCATCCAAGGTCCAACACTAAGAATTTCATATCTGCATTCTCCTTGGATCCATATTCAAAACGGCCCATCCAAGGTCCAATGCATACACTTATAAACCTTTCAATATAATTTCTAAAATAAGTCTCAAGGCAATACAGTTTTTATGAAAAATCCAGACCTGTTAGGAGGGGTGCACATGGGTCGGGTCAGTTCTGTAATTCCGCTCGACACTCAACACTTTCATAACTCGACACTCGACCCTTCCATAACTCGACACTTTCATAACCCGACACTCAACACTTTCATAGCTCGACACTTTCATAACCCGACACTCGACACTTTCATAACTCGACACTTTTATAACCCGACACTCGACACTTTCATAACCCGACACTCGACACTTTCATAGCTCGACATTTTTATAACCTGACACTCGACACTTTCATAACCCGACACTTGACACTATCATAACTCGACACTTTCATAACCCGACACTCGATACTTTCATAACTTGACACTTTTATAACTTGACACTTGACACTTCATAACCCGACACTCGACACTTTTTATAACTCGACACTTTGATAACCTGACACTCGACATTTTCATAGCTCGACACTTTTATAACCTGATACTCGACACTTTCATAACCCGACACTCGACACTTTCATAACCCAACACTTGACACTTACCTAGTCGTGTCGGATTCACTCGTCACTCAATATCAGCCTACTTTTGAAGACATCGAGTGTCAGATGATGCATCCGATACTCGACACCATCCACTTGACACTTGACACGTAAGTGTCCGGTCGTGTCAGATTGAATATCGGTCTCAAAAGATATAGAATTGTGAGAATGTTCTGATCTGTCGGATAATCCGTATCATTTCCAGATTTCAACCTTCAATTTCAAAAATTCACCAAAATTTCATTTTAACTCCAAATTTAACGAAATCAGTGATTGTTTAAAGCTTCATATGTCTATTTTCCTAAACAAAAGAAAAATTATACAATTCACAATCCAGAAAAATGTAGCAGCTCAAATAACATAGAACTGTCATATGAACTACAACTTCCATCAAGAACAACCTTTCCTTCACTTCATAAGCACATAATTTCACAAATAATTCATCATCCAAGCAACAAACAATCAATTTAACAATAAATCACATGCATTGCAAACCAATATCAATTAAAACAACAAAAATAAATAACATGATTTAAGTATAGTGTTAGAAAATCCCTACTTGGTTTCCAAGCCTATACACCTCTTTGATTTTTCCTTTCTTTTCCTCTCTTTTTTCTTCCTTCTCTTTTTCTTCTTCTCCTTCTTCTCTCTCTCTCACTTTAGCCGTAAGACTCTCCTCTTCTATAGCCAAATGAAAGAAAAAATCCTCCCCCCTTTGGAACCCTAATGTCTCTTATATATATAAGGCCTTAATTCATGAGCCTAAGTCCACTTATTTTTCAAACTCAATTCTCATTTATTTAAACATGGTTTTACAACTACTTCATGGCCTAAAGCCCGTCAAATTCAAATAAAATTACTCAAATACCTTTAGGCATAGTTTCTTAATTTTGTAATATATATATATACATACATTTTTTTGGAACTCTACACGACTTTTGTCTCTGTAGGTTTTTTTTTGTTTTTTTTTTTTTTAATGCTTGCTCGTTAGTACAAGTCATTTTATGATTGTACCATTTCATTGTTAAGGGTTTCCTATGTTTTGAGAGTAACCTATACTAGTAACTTTCATTGTACCTGCTTACATTGAATTAATGCATCACTGAATTGATATAAAACTAAATTTGTAATTGTACCATTGAATTATTTAAGTTTCCTACCAACCTGGTCCCCCACGTTTCTTGAGTAACTTAATAAATTCTGACTTTGAGAAAGTTAAATGTTTATCAGCATTGCGTTTACATTGCTTCTGATGTAGGTCGAGTTTGTCGTCCACTTGTCATTGCCGACAAGGGCATATCAAGAATCAAAGAACATCATTTGAAGGAGTTGTTGGTAGGTGCCCTTCAAATAGCATCACAGTAAAGTTTCTTTGTTTACTGCTAAAAAAAGGTTATATCAAGGTTTGTGCTCTTTAGGATGGTGTCCGCACTTTTGATGACTTTTCATGTGAAGGTTTGATTGAGTATCTTGATGTTAACGAGGTGAACAATGCTTTGGTTTGTTCCTATCCAACAACTCTGAAGTTATTGATTTAAACAATATTGTGTATGATAGACAATGACGCTTGTTGCTGGTTTTTGTTTTCTAGATTGCTTTATATGAAGGAGAGGCTACACCTGATACAACTCATATTGAGATAGAGCCGTTCACCATCTTAGGTGTTTGTGCTAGGCTAATCCCTTATCCTCATCATTATCAATCACCATGAAATAATTATCAGGTCTTTTTGCAGTACATTTTTCAGGTATTTTGAATCTGGCATTCCAATAAATTAAAATTTTGTTGATCTTACTTGGTGTAGTGTGCAATGGAGAAGCAAGCTATGGGACAGATTGCATGTAATCATGTTAGTGATTTTATCTTATTGCTAGTAGTCCATCTTTATTCATCTAAAGCTGGAATGCCTCTTCATGTTGTACCATGTTGATTCCATTGCAATACTTTAACAAGGTCGGTTCCCTTGTTAAATATAGGTGGCTAGCTAGGTTAGCATGCTCTAAACATGTTATTGCTTTAGAGAAATTTTTGAATTGATTTTATAGTTTGTCTTTTAATGGCAAATTAATTCTAAGATAGCTATATTATATATTCTACTTTGCTGAAAAATTTATCTAAAGAAGTTAGGAGCAGGGAGCTAACTTTGATAGTTTAATTAAAATATATAATAAATTTGCGATCGATGAACCAGCTACTGTGAATGAAGCAATAATTATGCCTTTTGTTAGTGGCCAAGTATAGACAAGCTTTCTTTTGTTTAACCATGGACGGAAAGAGATACATTGGTTGAGACATTTTACATAGGTATTGCTTATTCGTAGTTAAGCAATGAGCTTGCACTCAATCTTGCCAAGAGGTTGCTGAGCTTCTTATAGAATCCCTTCAAGGAATGCTCCAAACAGCTGATATAGTTGTCAAGTTTTAGATGGTCTTTCATTTTTTTCTTTGGTTCATATATTTTCTTTATCTATTATTGCAAAGTGTTCTCATGCAAGCTAGACAACACCACCTCTATTGCAATAATTTGGGACATTTTTAACTAGAGGAAAACTCAATGCCTTTGAGTCATTAGAGCTATCTTGTCTATGTTGTGAACCAGAACAAAAAGAATCTTTTGGACAATTGGTTGGTAGGGGATAAGTTAGATTGCAGTGAGGAACTTAGAGACCCTTGTTAAGATTTGTCTTGCTATTTGGCATTAAAATTAGCTTCCCCATTCTATTAAACTAGTTCTGTTAGTAGGCATTACAAGTTAATATTTATTTTGGGTATTTGTTTGTATGGCAGACTCTGGATAATGATCTTACTCCAAAAACAATGATTTATTTCATATTGCGTGGCATGCTGATTTTGTTTCAAATTTTGTTGGAAATTTGTTGATGTTGTTGGAAATTTGTTGATGTTGTTTGAAATTTGTACTGATAATTGTTTTCTTTGTTGACTGTGAGCATTTTGAGAATAGTTTTGTGTTATTTGTCAGCCTGTCCTTGGTCGCGAGCACTTGATATGCAAGAGCAACGAAAGTCTTTGTTTGAATTTTCTTTGAGCTTCATTGCTATGCGGCTCTCAATAAAATTATTACTAAAGCTTAGACAATAATGCTAACCTCCAAAAGTCATCTGTTTAGCTTCATTTTTCGTTTATTTGAAGTCGATACCTAATTTATTATACAAGCAAAAATAGTGTGCGGAAAACAGATGTGGATCTTGGTTTATCATTACATTTTAATTCTAGTGGCAGATTAATTACACATCATTCCTCCCTTAATTCAGAAACAAGCAATCCTGTTGAAGAATATCTTTCAATCTCTTTTATAGATTTATTGGAGAGGAGAGGAAGAGAAGGAAAGATCTAATAGGTATTTGACAATCGTCAATTCTCCTTTTAATAGTTTTATATTTTTTTTGTTATTGAGGGATGATTTGTAGCCTTCATTTGAAAGCATCATAACTTAACTATACATAATTTTCTTGTTATCTCGGCTTAACTTTTAGCCACGTTATTATTTTCTCTTGTTAATATGTCCATAGCCAATGGGTGGGAAGTATGCTCTGCTTGACCACTTAAGTCAAGCTTTTATTAAGTAGTACTCAACGGGAAGAATCCTCTTGTCATGAGAATGATACTCCCCGAGAGCATGACCAGCAACTTTTAGATGTTGGTGTTCAGGAAAAGGTAAATAATCATTTGCTATTGACATCATTTCGTGAATTATTTCTACGCATTCCTTAATTTCAGCTAGTGGGTGGCTTGGCGTCGCTGCCACTTGCTAGTCTTGACCAAATAAACTTGAATTCTGAAAAGTCTACAAAAGAGATAATGTGTGAACATATTTTAGTTAAGTATAAATATTTTTTCCTCCATTCTTAGGCTCTTGCAAGTGGACTTCAAATGGTTCAGATTAGGTTGGCGAGGCTACATTTGTTGCTGGCATGTGCACCTGAAAATGAACTTTCACATCTAGTCGATGTTGTCTTGATTATGTGTTATGAATTTTTCTATCCAATCTGTTGCAATGTTTAAAAATCTTATTGAATCGTAAACTTTCTTTGGTGGCTTGAGCTGTTGGTTTTGGAAAAATATTGTAATATTTGTTATTGTTTTGTTTAGAGTTGAAGTGTAATGCCAGTGGAAGTGGAGCTGGTAGATTGAGTGTTGTCCACCTTTCTTGTAAGTTCTTATTTCTATATGGATTGCAAAATTTTAAGTTCATAAGTCCAATAGATTTCAACTTGTGCTTTTGAGACTAAAACAAAAGAAATAAATCTACAATTAAATATGACAAAATAAACATGATTACATCACTATGTCTTCTATGAGTTCAGTAGTTATGTGTGATTTAGATTGAGTTAAAAATGTTATTTAGGCAGAGAACTGATTTTGTGGTTTGGTTCATATAAATTTGTTTGCAATTACATAATTTATCTAATTTATCTTATTCATGTTGTCAAATTGAAATACAGCTGTAATGATATTTGCTAGAAGCTTATTATATATAAAAGTATTTGATATATGCCTTGATTGTGCAAGTTTTGAGTAGTGATGTGTAATGGTTGCATGCAAAACAATGTGTTTATTAAAATGCCTAAGTTAATCCTTTCTAACAGAATTGTAGACCCTTCACTAGTCATACTACTAATGGCTTGGAAAATGACTTAACAAGGGAAAATTAAACTTTGTCAATTTCTAAGAATAGAGGAAAAGTAAAATGAAAAGTCAATTGGCCCATGTGGTTCTTCCATTAGAATCTGTTGTAGGAGCTTATTGGTTGTGTGGATCCTTAGTTCCTTAGTTACTTTACGAGACTTGTGGATATTTATTCTTCTTCTTCTTCTTGCAAACACTATTTATTAAATCTATTTTTATGATAAGAAACTATTAAATTTGTATTTAATTTAAGCCTTCATTATTCCGAGCTCAAGATTTTCTTGGGAATAGGCCTCCAAAGTATGATTTCTACTTCAAACTATTTTGGTTGTATGCTATTTAGACTCAAGTTATTTTAATGTTCCTAAACACTTCAAAGTATGATTTTCTCTTTTTGTTTCTACTTTTGATATCCAATGGACTTCTATATGATTGAAATTTATGTAGTTAACAAACCTTTTGAATCTTATCCAAAAAAATAACTATTTAACTAGTTGACGGTGTTTGCAGCAACCGCTTGTACTTGGAGGGATCTTGGATTCTTATGGTATAGAGAATTTTAGTTGGAGTTCTCTTGTAATTTAGGTAAACATTAATCATTTTGTTATTGAATAATGATTGCATTTATTTTAATTTCATTGAGATTGAATTTATTGTGCTTTAATTTCATTGCATTAGTGTTAGCCACCAATGAGTTATTCTTGTATTAAGTTGGATGTTCTGATGCTGGTACCAGTTCAATTTTATGGATTTGGTTCAATTTTAAACATTTTGCACATAGGAGTTGAAAAGAAAACACAAATACCTATCCAGTTAATCATCTTAAACGGAAACACATGCCTTGCGAAGTATATATTACATAGAAGATTCCATTAGTGAATGCATATATTTTCTATGGAAGTTCAGTGTCTCTAAAGAATAGCTTTGTGATCAATAACAACTTTAACATGCTCATCTATGTTAATTTACATAACACAACACTTTGTCTGTTGGTGTGCTAGAACAATAATTAATTTATTTGTTGTGTTTTGCTTGACATGAAGTTGTAGGCAGGAAATATATCCTGATTACTTACCTAAAGTTGTGAATGAGTTTGCACTTTCCATATTTTATTAAGTTATCTGTTGATTTAGTTATTTGGTGAAATAATTTTATATGAGCTAATTAGTTGAGCATGTTAAGAGCTCCAGATTGAATTCAAATTCAGTTTCCATCACTTGGAAGGGTAGCTAAGAATATCTGAGGTTGCAGTCAGCACCATCTTGCTTCTGCATTTGCTGTCAGGTATGTTTTCAATTTAAAATATCATAAATTGTTTCTGAATATTGTCTATGTTGACTCTATACCTTTCATTTAAAAGAGCATCAGAAGTTTCACTTGTTCTACATTTAATTGTCTCTACATTTAATAATTTCAGGGATCGATAGAATGTGGATATTACGTACTCAGATACATGAAGGAGATCATAACATACCCCAAAATCCTCTCTGAGAAGGTTAGATGATAATGATGCAATAAATTATTTTCTCAATGGTTCACTCACAATATATTAATATTGTTGTACAAGATTATGTCTTAGTTCAATTACAAGGACAAATACAATGATAATGAGATGAATGATATTAGAACTGAGTGGGCGAACCATGCATCTGGCATCATTCTAGAGCAGCTTGCCAACAAAAAGTGAAACAATCAGTTATTTGCAAGTATAATTCACTTATATGAGTACGTTTTTCTGTTTCAATGTTCGATAAATGTAACTAATTTGATGCATCTTTGCTTCTAATTTTTATTATATTTTTATTGTTACAAATGGAAGACTAACAAATTTGAATGTTATTTTGAAGATATAGACGATGATTTTTTTTGTTTGAAGATGTAGATGCTGATGGATCTGTTGATTTTTGTGGAGCCATGATTACATGATGAAAAGAGCAATTTTGAAGTAGATGGATAGGAACCATTTAAACAGGATCAATCTTTTGGGGATTTTTTTGTGAACGAATCTAGAAACTATTATTGTCAAGTTTTTGGAGTACTCTCCTTACGTATATATTAGTAAAGTTGAATGTGGCTCTTTACTAACCATGGTTTATTACTAATAGATTTGTTTGATCATTCATTTTTGTTTTTCAAAGTTTTTGTTAAAGAACTGTGTCTTTGTATGCTTTCAAAGTAGATATATTTGAATGAGCAATGGAGAAGATCATGATTTATAACAAGCAGTTGATTCATTTAAAGGATTTGCAGCTATTTGAGTTTCCAGGTTCCAGGTATGCCTTTGCTCTGCATTAATTAAATGTCCATTTAATTGCTTGGATGTTGTAGATGACAACTATGTTCATATGATATATATATATATATATATATATATATATATATATATATATATTATGTTTAAATCTAATTAAAGACTGTATTAAGCTGGTAACACAGTCATTTCTTTGTGTATGAATCCTATTATTTATGGGTTTTGGATTTGGTAGAATTTAATTCTGTTTATCTAAAAAGATTTTATTTATTTATTTATGCTAAAAAGTAGAATAAAAAGTAGGAAAGTTGAAGTTGATTGAAGATGTGCCATTGGAGGAGATCAGCAATATCGTCACTGAGAAACACATGGTTTGGTATTTCAAAATCACAAAATGCTCGAGTATAAGCCTGCAAAGTGTGTCTTCGATGTGGGTTTGGGTCGTTTTTCCTCACCAGCCGCTGAGAAAACCACTTTTGATTTTTCTGCAAAAAGGGTATAATGTTTTATCTTTTTTATTTTTCTAGGTCTTCTTTTTGGCCTTTTGTTTGTTAGTTTCTTGGTTTTTTCTGTATTGTGTCTTCTTTCGAATTTTTTTGTGTTGATTTCATATGTTATCTTTAATCACATTCTAATTTGCAAGTTGGTGTTTTTCGCTGGATTATAGGATTATCTTATTCAAGATTTTTTTTTTTTTGGTTCATAAAACATGGAACATTGGGCTGGAAAGTGAAGTGTATGTAATTATAGAGAATTAATCTAGTCAATTATTAGTTGTTTGTACCCTTCTAGGATGGCGAGGGTTTCCCAACTGACATGTTGAAACTAACTTTTTTTATTCTTTTGAACATAGGGATGGTTCCAGTTATCCCAGTGTTTTGGTATTAACTCAATTCTGTCCCTGTGCTTGTTTGCATTTGATTTACTGTAGCATTATATTTTTGTTGATTATGAATCCTTTTGGTGGAACATGAATGGTTATTATATATATTCACTAAAACTTGTTGAGAAGCTTTCCACAGACAAATTTTGTGTTTGCTCTTGACTGATGTCCTGCCAATATAAAAGTAATCTCTCAACAGAACTTGAGGGTTTCAACATACTAAATAGCCACTCAGTCTTGTTACTATATTTGTATTATTGTAGTGTTATAATTCGTCTTCCCTCTCATTTTTCAGCTTAATTTCAACTCCACCTCCGGAAAGAGTTCTAATAAAAACTCATCTTTCAGCCTTCAGTAAGGAGAAGGTAATATCAGCAATCAAGTACGAGCTAGACCGGGATGGCCAGGTTTTTTATGTCTTGCCTTGCATAAAAGGTGAACCCTTATGACTAACTATATCCTGCATTAGATTCTTGTATGTGAAATGCTTGAGCTTAAGTTTTCCCATTATTGTATTACTGTTAGAAATAGCATAACAAAGTTTTGTTACCTGCGCTGAGTGGGATATGTAATGTAGCCTCTAATGTCGCTGAATTATATTGATTAGATTAAGTTGCCTTAACCAAGATTTTGAAATAAATACAATCTTTAATTCAACTACAATTAGGAGCAAGTAGGCTTCTGTTGAATGCTTTATCTGAGTGTTTGATATAAGTTTCACCACCATTCTTATATATCAGGACTTGAAGAAGTGATGGATTTTCTTGAACAGGCATTTCCAAATATTGATATAGCTATTGCCCATGGGCAGGTACTTCCACCTATTTGTTTTATATATGAAATTTGTTATGTTTTTGGATGAGCAATTATAGAATTTTTACTCTGGCTCTTTGAGACAAGATATCCCTTTTTTGTTCAATCAAAATGTGGGCAATCTTATATTATGCGATGGCAGCTCAGCCTCGGAGAATTGAGTTTTATGCAGCAACCTTTACAAGAAACCTACACCTACTTGAAAGTTTTCAGTTCAATTATGGATTCAGCTAAAATAATCAGTAATGTAAATCTGCTTATGTCATATGTAAATATGCTTTTGTCGTTTGCATTGCCTAAGTGCCCTCAAAAGTGAATTTGCTGATTATGTTGGAGATATACTAACATCTTTCATGAACAGGATGAGTGATGTTGAGTTAAATATGGCCTTACTATTAGTAGCTACTATAAACAGTGTTAAAATGGAATCATTTTGGATTTTCCTGCTTGCTTTTGACATGTAGAATATTGGCTGATGGGATGACTGTCTGAAACAAGCTATTAACATAATACTTGATCCAAAGTGTTGTTAGGTTATTAGTTTTTTTTTCTTTTCTCACTGCTTCCATATTTGCAAGTCATGTCTTGAGCTAGTTTAAGGCTTAGTTGATTTCGGTGGTGCCATTTGCCAGTGTATGTTGACTGAAAATGCATGTTATAGATTGGTTTAAGAGTAATATCTGATAGTAGTAAATGCTACTTATTCTATTTTTAGAAAGTTCAATACATTACTTATTCTCAAGTGGTTTGCAATGTTTCTTGAGATACCCTCTTTTATACTATGTGATTCTTCTTGCAGCAATACTCAAAGTAGCTTGAAGAAACCATGGAGAAATTTCCACAAGGTGTTATTAAGATTCTTATATGTACAAATATAGTGGAAAGTGGGCTTGACATTCAAAATGCAAACACTAAAATAGTTCATGATGTTCAACAGTTTGGCCTAGCACAGTTGTATCAAGTCCTCTCCTTTTCATTTCCTCCCATCTCATGCTTGTTTATAAATTTCATAAGATTTAGTAAGTGAACAGGAACAATACTAGACATTGCTTTTGCTTTGTGAAAAATGCACATAACAGAGAGCCATTAGCTCTCTGTTTTTTAGAAAACTTGTTGGAAAAACATTATATTGAGTCTTCTATTGAAGTTTAATTGTCTCCATTTGATGAGTTAATTCTTTTTGTTTTAAATGAATGTTGTTTTTCTCTCCTTTTCCGAATTTACAACCATTTCATTTAAAAAACGAAAATCCATTATTTTGTTTAGAGTTGTAAGAAGTGGTGATTGGCTTATAGCACGGATAAAAATTTTGTTTCCATATTTATCGTTCAAAAAGCGCTAAATATGACAAAATCAAAACAGTTAAACGCAACTATATTTATCGTTTAGAAAGTGCCAAATATAACAAAATTTAAAAAAGTTAAACCATATTTATCGTTTAGAAAGCGCTAAAAATATGACAAAATTTAAAAAAGTTAAACCATATTATCGTTTAAAAAGCGTCAAATATGACAAAATTCAAAAAATTTAACTGTTACATAACATTATTTATCGGGCAAAAAGTGCCAAATATGGCAAAATTAAAAAAGTTAACTGTTACATAACATTATTTATCGGGCAAAAAGTGCCAAATATGGCAAAATTAAAAAAGTTAACTGTTACAAAACCATATTTACCATTTAAAAAGCGTCAAATATGACAAAATTCAAAAAATTTAACCGTTGCAAAACCATATTTATCGGACAAAAAGCGATAAATATGTTGAAATTAAAAAATGTAACCGTTACAACATACAATATTTGACAATAAAAAGTGACAAATATGGCAATTTCCTGCAGTTTTTATGTTACTATAATTGGCGCTTTTATGTGAGAAATATGGTTATAAATATATTTGGCGCTTTGACCGACCGCCAAATAGACTATATTTGGCGGTGCCATTGGTGTCGTTTTGTTGACCGTCAAATATGAGCATTTTTCTTGTAGTGAATGGTGGAAAGGCCCACCAAACTTGAATGCTATAGCTGCCCCATTTTAGCTAAACAACTGGCTACAGTGTTTCCTTCTCTGCAAATATAAAGTAGATGCATGTGACTAGCTTTGGTAATACAGTTCGGGCAGCCACTCATTGCAAAGATACCACGAGGCCCTGGATGTTGAGAAGTTTAAACACTCATTGCAAAAATTTGTTTGGTTATGTATATTTTGTGTTTTTATTTGAAAACGAATGATAACTGAAAAAAATAAAAAAAAAAGTATTTTTATTTTCAAAAATTATAAATTTATTAAAATATAATATTTAAGAAATAAAATTATTTATATTAAAATTATAAAAATTATTTGAAATAAAAAAGGAAGAAAAAACAAATTATGTAAAATTAAAAAAGTTGAGCGAGGGGTGAAAACAAAAGAATAGTTATTTTCATTGTCTTAGAGAACGATGCATTATAAATATTGTGTCTTGGTTATGCATTTTTTGTATTTTTAAGTGAAAACAAGTAGATAAATAAGTCCTTCACGTCCTCCAATTAACTCATCTCAAAACAGAAACAAGCAAAACACAAAAAAAGAAAAAGGGGAAACCAAACGGGCCCTTACTAATTACGTGAAAGGCTTAGGCCCTTGGGCTTTAACGGGTTTTGGGTTTTGTTCTACTGGGCTTGTGTATTGCGCTAGAAATCTGACACCTCCATTACCGTGTTGTACCATATAACTGGCGCAGAAAGAAACCCCGGTTTAGACCACTCTACAGGCCTCCAGTCAGTTCTGGCCCAATAAAGGATGTACGAACGATATTGCCAAACGAAGGCATTTAAAATTCTCTCTCCATTTCTGCATACACGAGACTAATGAATAATAATTAAATTATAATTCAAATTACGTCTTACCATAATCCACGTAACTAACATAAATTCACTAGTTAATAATTAATTAAATAAATAGTAAAAAAAGGTTTCATATGAAATAATTAATATAGTTATTTTTAGCACGAAAATGAGTGAAGTAAAAATCTGATTTAGAATAATAAATAAAAAGAGAGATCTTTTATTTCGCAAATAAATGATAGATTTCTGTTGCATAACTAATAAATCAAAACTGTTTCCCTTTTTCTGCTTCTTCAATTAATCAGATGACTTGTAATTGCTCGAAAGAGCAGCCCAGTAGACCCGGAATAGATGAGGCAATTACACCACCAGAATGATAAAATAGTTCAAGAAGTGACAAGTGTCAAATCAATCGGCCCTCTCCACCATTATATACATAATATGAAATCATTCAGCTCTTACAAACTGCTTTTCCCTCTTTTAGAAAGCAAGAAATAGAACAGACAAAATGACAACCTTGACACTCACCTCCAAAATTATTCAGGCCCGAAATGCTAGAGTAACTGTCAATGGAAGCCGCAGACACTTTCAAGTAAGTTAACATGCATCTCTCACTGTTATCGTATGATGATTTCAAGGAGAATTACTTATTATTGTTGTCGATTTGGTAACGTTGTAGATTTAATATTTGTAATCGTTCAGTGTTGACCTTATATTATCGGATTAATCTCATATAGTTTGACGAATCGTTTAACATAAATTAGAAATTAAGTATAATTCACACATTCTTGTTTGGAATCTTTCTTCATTACAAAATTTTCTCCCTTAACTTTATCGACTTTGATTGATTAATTATGCCGAGATCTTCGTAGAATGGAAATTTTGATAATTTGAATTATGAAAAAATAATTATTATAATCTTATTTTTTTACGGTAAAAAACTTGTTTAAAACAAGATTTGAAATCTTTAAATTGATTTAAAGTAACTTTGCTTTGTTATTAGGATAAACCAATGAAGCTTCAACGAGAAATATGTCTAAATACATTGCGGAGTGATCCTCTATAATTAGGAGATGTGAATTTAAAGACAAAAACACACCATTCTCATCTCATCCATTTTGATGATTATATGTCATTCTTTAGAGTTATGGGTCTTGAGTTGAGTGATACACTTTAAACAGCCGTTGTCGGGACAAAAAATTTATTCAAAATTTTTTTTAATCGAAAACCCAATGTTATTTAGTTCTCTTGTAATTGTATAGCGATAGTGATGACAAACTTTGGTGGCAATTAATCACAGTCCAAAAAGGATAAGGAGACCATAGAGGCATGTGAAAATGTGAAAGAAGCGGCAAATGCAGTTAAAGAAGGGGCGAAGGCGGTGAAGAAAACCAGTGAACATGTGAGAACAACGGCTAACTCAGTTGCTGATAATGTAAGAACCAAACCACACCATTTGACACTAAAATTTTTTAGAAGCCATGGCTTCGTTCCCTACGCTTATCTGTTTTCGCTGTCAGATACTAACATTTGACAACCCTTGCTTAGACACTCAATTTTTCAGTTGTTTTGTTTTATCTATCAATTGTCAAGTATTGGTATTTGAAAACACAAAAAAGAAAAAAAAGGAGCGTCAAGCTATCGATCTATTTGACGGGGTCATGATATTTAAATGTTCAGCGCCTAAGTTATTTTTCAAACCCTTCAGTTTTGGTATTTTCTCAGCCATTAAAACCCTTTTCGGTTTAGAACAATTAAACTCTTAAAGTCATTTATTAACAATTTCTGGGAGTGCTGTGCTATACAGGTGAACAAAACGAGTAAAGAAGTTGGTGATAAAGCCAAGGAACTAGTGTCAGATGCAGCCAAGCAAACCACTGAAGCAATCAAAGACAAAGTAATGCACCACTAAATTTGGAAGCAGTGTTCATTGTCAAGTCAAATAACAATTTTGTTATTCTACAATATCTGCTTACTTTCACCAATTCACCTCATTGGATTCTATCCTTGTGTTCGCAACTACACTACAATAGCTTATATTTTCAATAATCTAGTCTGTGAAATAAATTCTTTTTCAAGACAGCTAATTATTCATCGTTTTTAGTGAAACAATCAATCACCACCCACCCGAGAAGACCGTTATTTTATTCCAAGTTGCCACACAGCTAATCAGGATCAATCAGTAGATGATGTAGTTTATGGTTTTGCATGAATGATTGCATTCAAAGCTTGAAAATGCTTTGGGGAAATACAAGTCCTCCGATGGGGAAGTACAAGTCCTCCGACTAGTCATTTCTGTTATATGCATAAAGTGATTCTACCGGATAAAAAGGCAGATTTATGAGAGACTTGACGGGGCAAATAAAACATTGAAATGGGGTCCATGTGAATGTGAAGTCGATTATCAAAAAAGTTGACAAGTACAACAAGATGACTTTCCCTGTTGCAACTGTTCGACACAACACATGAGAAACTCTGTTTGATTTGATTGAGCAGCTTTTGCTAAGTTGGATATAATAGAGAGAGAGAGAGAGAGAGAGAATGGTACGTATAGTTAAAATTTTCAATTTTTTAATTTTTTTTCATAAAGTACCCGTCGCAACTCACAGTCACAAAATGGGATTGTAACAAACTCATAATATTTGTAGTTTCTACTTTTCTAGTGGTGTAGGATATGATTTGTAATATGCATATACTATTACTGTTCTATATATAGCTCCTGCTCTGTAACTGAAGGAATCTCTACAATACATGAAACAATGAGCTAATGTCAGCTATAGCTGCATCAAACTGAATCTATGTTAAACTACAAAATTTGTGGAGATATGAAGTGACATTTGCTTGTCCTGTCTCATACTACTCTTGTTTGGCCTTTTCTGCAAACCTCAAGCATGCAAACGTTAGCAGTGTTTTCATTTTCAGAGTAAATAAATGGTTGAGTTCACATTAGGCTTGGGTAAGATAGACTTAAAATCTCACCGGTTTCAACATTTTCAATACCTAGTCTCATAAAATTTGTTACCGATATAAATTGAACAAGTGGATTTGCATTTATTCCAACCAAATCTCATAAAAATCACCTATTTATGGTCATTATTTTTTCTTTTCTTTTCCTTCTCTAAATCACTATAGTATTTTGCAGTTAAGGTGGCTTAGATTATTAAATATAAAGTAAAAAGAGTGCTGGAAAAGGTCTCTGCTACCCGTAGTCAGTAACATAAAGAAATTAATACTCAAAAAGAAAGGCTGATCTTTGATTTACTTCTTTTGAGCTTGAATTGTAATATGTATTCAAATCATATACATGTGATGTGAGACATCAAGGACTATTAATAATAGACTCTTACTAAATCTTGGTTTTCATTTGACCAACTAAAAACAGGTAAATGAAGCAGAAGAAAATAAAAGAAGCCCTCAAAAGTATTAACATGATGGTTAGAAGAATATATAAAATTAGATAATAGCATCTGGCAGTCAGGGACGTTACTATACGCATATCACAGGCTTCTGAAACCTTCAGCATCTGAATTCAGAAAGTGCCTTGGATAAAAAAGAGCACAGCAGTCTAGAAGTTTGAAAAGGTGAAATGAATGCAAATAAGAAATCAATTCTTTCAGACCCACTAGTTTTTACCTGCAAGGGAGTACAAAAAAGTAAAAACAACCAAACTCCATAATAGAGGCACAACTACTGCATATCAGGGGCCAAAATTTACCAAGGATCCCCCCATGCAACTCAGAATTTACATGTCAAATCAATGACTTGATCTTTCAGTCTTATCTTGTCATTTACCTTTTTATGAGCTTTCTACTGGATTTTTTCTATCCATTCCAAATATGCTCTTATTTTAATAATAGAAAAAATTAAGAAAATAGACAGAATTAGGGGACCTTGTTGAAAAATAGATTCATCCTGAAAAATTTTCATCCCATAGACACTTTCTTGCGAAAAAGACTGAAATACCTTTGTATAATCAATATTTTCCCAAAACGTTATCAATTTTCCCCCTTCGAACGAAATCAAAGAAAATTAGTAAATGAAACTTAGAACAAAGAAATCAGTCACAGATCCATAGACTTGATTATCCGAAACAACCTCAACAGCTGATGCTGAGCAAATAACGTAAGAACAGCTTTCCTTAATCTCTCTCTAAATGGCATGAAAATTTCATAAGGTTGTAGTGTTTTCGTTATTGATCATTTTGGTAACTGAAAACCGCATTATATGGCTTAAAAATGGGATATGTATGTGAACTAAGGTTAGAGATAGTGTCATTTGTGTGAAAATATGCTGAAAATTGGTTGTCGTTGTGCGAAAATCTGGTATCGCAGCCGAAGGATGAAGAAGACGAGATTTGTCGAGTTTCGTCGAGTGTCGAGCGATTTTGTCGGGTCGAATCTCGACATGTCGGATGGTAGTGTCGAGTGTCTAGGCGTTGTGTCGATTGTAGGTTCGAGTGTCGAAAGTTCGAGTTTCGTCCAACGTCTGGTGGATTGACGAACTCGACGAAGTTGGACGCAAATTTCGTCGAGATCGTGTATCGCATGTCGAGAGTCGAGTGTCGGATACGTGAAAACCGACGTGCAGATGTCTCGAACCATGAATGTCGAGTATCTTCGAGAGTCGTTGGTCGAGCGTTTGAGTATCTGCGTCAAGTGCCGAACTTGACGAGTGTCAGATACAAAGATAGTCGAGTTCATGTGTCGAGTCTCATTTGTCGTGTGTCGAGTGTCGAGTGTATTGTGTCAAGTGTCGTCGAGCGTATTGGCAGAATACTCGTTTTTGTGACTTTTGCAAGCAATTTCGTAATTATTTTTTGTCCACGGAACTTATATGATATGTCTCAATCATGCAGGAAATGGAAACTTTACGCATACTCATTGTATACAATAATGTGTAAATATCCAATACAATAATGTCACTATACAATAATGTGTAAATATCCAGAAACTATCAACCAAAGAAAATGTGTAACTAAACATAATATATACAATGCAAAGTGATCTCATGGTACAATCGTGGTCGGCTGCTGGTCAACCTCCACTGAATCAACGTCGTCATGGGCAATGGTGGTCGTAACATCCCCTGACACATCATCAGCAGTCCCGGTAGTGGCTGCAACATCAGCGGGCACAAGCGCCTCAAACTGGGAGGGCGCTGTGACGGTCGGGGCGGCCTTCTGTGTCTGTGGGTTTTCACGGCTGACCCAAAGTTGTACCGCCATTTTCTCCCGCTGGTAGTCATCCGTGAATGCCTTAATCTCAGTCAGTGGAATGCCCGCCTCTAGGAACTCGATGTACTTAAAACAGTACACGCCGCATGCCCCTCTCCCAGGCTCCTGCTGTGGCACCTGGTCCTCATCCTCGATGCGTATAATGTCGAATGGGGTTGCGGGATAGTCAGGAATACCGTAAACCTCCATCGACAGCATACGGGGTACTAGCTCAGCAAGGCACCGGACTGTTTGTATGACTATGTCTGTGGAAGTATGCCCAACAGATGAGTCGTATATGGCAACGTGGCGGCAATTCAATTGCACCTCAACTGCCACCCAATGATCGTTGGTGATGTTAACAGGGAGATAGAGCTGAAAATGAAATTGACAACATGGAAATCAATCACAACATTTCAAATAAGATGGCACATACTAACTCTGTGAATATAAATATTCTCACCCTGTCCACATCGACCCATGGTGTTCCAACGAGGGGCATCTGTCCTAGGACATACTGGACCATGTCATCCTCCTTCACCCAGTTAATGTCATCCAGTCTATCCGAGTATTGCTCCCACAACGACTTCAATTTCAACTGCAAGTTCAAGAGTTTAGTTAGCCCATTGAAGGAATCAGAGATTACCTTTAAATTCAAATGTTTACGAAATACATACCCAAAAAGTGGTGTCCAGGAAAGCAGACCTCTGGACACCAGGTCTGATCAAAGCGCGAGCTTTGTAACGTAGCAACCACAGGTAGCTATCTATGTGCTGAAAACAGTAATAGCTATCAATATTAATTCCAAATGTATATTGCAATATTCGATAACAGGAGATGGTCTGAAACTACCTTAGCTTCAAGCCAGTCTGACGGCCTGAGCAGCGTCCTGAAGAACTGACAATCTGGGCTGCAGACTGCCAAATCAATGCAATCAGTTTTGGCGAAGTCCCCCAGCCATGCCTTGAATGCTTTCAGATCAATTTCTACTACGGGGGCACAAGGGTCGAAAAGTGGAACCGGAGTGCACGAGATGCCACGATTGCCTGCATCCAGTGATGGCTGCTGAGATGGTTTGTCTTTCGGCTGAGCAACCGGGGCCACGGATTGTACATGCTGGTGGTCTGCGCCTTTCTCTTGTGGCTGAACCCTCGCCCTCTTCCTACCCGGTGGACTGACAAAGGGGCTCCGCTTATGCTTTGCCGGAAGTAGGCGGCGACCCTAGCGCAAAACTAAGCCCGTCGGAGAAGCATCGGCTGCACAAACAGTTGGGTCCACGGAGTCAGGTTCCGTGGGCGGTTGACCTTCACCGTCATTAGCCGAACCTCCGTCGGAATCTGCATCTGAATCCTAAAATACATCAAACCTAATCGTCAGCTTAAGCGTGTCGAAATCACATAATCTGTTTTGTAAATATTGTATAGTACCATGTCAGCGTATCTGAAGTAGCCACCGAGATGCAGAACAGCCTTGTGCAGAAGAACTATTTCCTCCTGCATTTCCTTGTTCTCTGCCCGTAACAATGCAAGCTTACGTAAAACTGTGCTCTGAAACTCATCATGGACCGGCGGCGCCTGTATGAGAATAATAACGAGAGCCTTCATAAACCAACGGAGCAGCAACTGTAAACAGACAAGAATACCAATGCAAATTCTCATTACATACCTGCGAACTAGGAGGAAAATTGTATATAGGAGTTGGGTGGGTGGTCGCACGACCAGACGTCGAAGCCGATGCTGGTGGATGTTCCACACTATACAACGGCTCTGACGGTAGACTCAAGGTCCCTCTGTCAATGTCAAGACTGGCTGTGTCTGTTACTGGCTCCACATCAGGTCCACAGGGGAACTAAGGCCAGCAAGAGGTGAAGCGGGTGGACCCTCCGGAGGTGGAGCAGATAGAGCCTCCGGAGGTGGAGCTAATGGAGCCTCCAGGGGTGGAGCTGCTGGACCCTCCGGAGGTGGAGCCGGTGGAGCCTCCGAAGGTGGAGCTGATGGACCTTCCGAAGGTGGAGCTGGTGGACCCTTCGATGGTGGAGCTGGTGGACCCTCCAGAGGTGGAGCTGGTGGAGCCTCCGGAGGTGGAGCTGGTGGAGCCTCCGGAGGTGGAGTTGATGGACCCTCCGGGGGTGGAGCTGGTGGACCCTCCGAAGGTGGAGCTGGTGGACCCTCCGGAGGTGGAGCTGATGGACCCTCCAGAGGTGGAGCTGGTGGACCCTCCGGTGGAAGTGGCTCAATGCTCTCCACCGGTAATAATGGAGCATCTACAGCTATTGCCCAAGCCACATGTACACCTCTCCGGATGCCAACTACATCAGCGAGGTTTATGTACCACTGGGTTTGCTGCTCCTCCTCAGACGACTCCAAAAGGACAAGCGAACGAGCCTGCGTCAACAAATAATTCATCATGTAAAACAGCTAATGTGGTTTAAACAAAAACAAGACAATTTCATATGACAGAGGATCTGTACGTACCATCCTCCTAACCCGCAGTACATCATTTACGACTACGTGCTGGGACGGGGTCTTAATTGTCTCCAACTTCAACAACCGTGGTATCCTCCCCTCACAATCCCTGGGCACTCCCCTAAAGCCTCGTACAACCAAACCTTAATAACATCAAATAGGTTAGTTAGTGACACTATGTACTAAAATTTGTTCGCCCAATAAAGAAATAAACACGTTAACACTCATGATTAGCAGTATGTACCTGAAAGGCGTACGGGCACCCCTCTAAGTTATATTTCTCCACTTGCTTCATCTTCGCTTGAGCTCGCCTCTTATAATTATCTAACCTCCCGACCGAAGCCTTCTTCATTGAGCTAAGTGTCTTATCATAGGACACCGAACCCCACGGATACCAATTGAAATCATCCAGTGTATCGACAAAATTCAACCACACACGGGAGACATGTCGGCGTCTATCCCGTGCCATGAAAAAAGGCTCCAGCACGTCGTACAATGCCAGCTTCATAACATCCTCGTCTGGCATACGAGACACATCCAACTTCTGAAGTATGGGGTAGAAATCCCTAACCTCCAAGTCCTTTCCATCGAAGTATGTATGCAGCAATCAGCACGGATTCAACCTAGTCGGTATTGGTGGCACCGTGGAAGCAAATCTTAATTCGGTTACCAACCCGAAACTCGTAGGCAGATAAACGAATTAGTCTTCCTAGAAAGAAGGAAAAAATATTCATAAGATGACAATAATGGTAACAAGAAAATAACTATAAATATCATATGTTCAAAATTAAGAATTTGTAACTACATTGTATCTGACAATCATTTTTTTACCTTGAATAAGGAACCACATTTCCTGATCGTACCCCACGGTGTTAACCTCTCACTGAAGCACATGGTGCACCAAATGAGATGGAAAGGAGAGCCGACGGATGTCTAGGATAAATCTGAAACATGTATCACGAAACATGTCCTTTTGCCTCGCAGTCAAGTGGCCCCGAATCCATTGTACACAGTCCAAACTTGCCAAGTTTGTGATCACCGCATGGTAGTGCTCCTCATCTGGTGTCTTCAGGGTGAAGGACAGTCCAAATTCACCAGCCATTTGCTTCTACCTGCAAATACAAGGCCGTTATAGTTCAATATGATGCAAAAAAGCAAAAAACCCGCAACAAAACAGGCAATCTGCGTAAACGCTCGACAACACTCGACGTCACTCGACAATACTCGACAAACCTCGACACGACTTGGCAACACCCGAAATGACTCGACAGGTCTCGACAAGACTCGACAAGACTCGACTGAACTCGACAGTCTGTATCTGTCGAGTGTCGAGTGTCCCTACAAAAATGCGACGGACATCACCGTCAACCTCGCGACGAAACCAATCGGTTTCTACAGTTTTTATCCACATCAAACGACATAAATCACATATAAAACCATGAGATTAATCCCTAAAATCACCGAACAAGTGAACACATCCGACGAAAATTCAAATAAAATCCCATTACATAAACAGTCATCGTCTATCTCGCGACGGCGCCTAGCGGCGCCAGTCGGTTTCCCCTGATCTTACCCACATCAAACAACAAAAATTTGACAAACACACACACATGCATGGCACTAGTTTTATCCCATAAAAGTGTCGACTGTCCCTACAGAAATCCGACAGTCATCATCTACCTCGAGGCAATTGGCAGTCGGTTTCCATAGTTTTCACTAACGTCGGACAATATAAATCTGACACGACACACATCAAACAACATGCATGGCATAAGATTTATCCCTAAAAACATCCAAATAGTATGTCTAAAACAACGAAAAGTCCGTACCTCAATGTCGATGGGGGCTTCTGCCTGCGTCTCTTTGCATTCCGAGAGTAGTCGATGCTGCGTCTCTTTACGTTCTGATAGTTGTCAATGCTGCGTCTCTATGTGTTTTGAGAGTTGTCGCTGGGTTTAGCAATATGTTTGTCTGAAGCGGGAAGTGACGGTCGAGTGTTTTGTTTTAAACCCTAAAGGTCGAGATCTTATGTCGGGAGGGTAGCTTCGCGTGTCGAGTGTAATCCTTCGAGTGTCAAGAGTCGAGTTAAATTGTCAGATTTATGTCACGCTAGTTGAGTGTCGAGGGAAACCGGTTCCAGTCACGACATGTCAGATGTATTTGTCGAGTGTATTGACTCGATAGTCGAGTGTCGATTTCGTGGCGAGTGTTCATGTGTCATGTTGGTCGAGCGTCGATCATTTTAAGTCGCGCTTCGAGTGTCGAGCGTTGAGGGTTTTCTGTCAAGTGTCGTCGAGCATTTGGGCAGAACACTCGTTTTTTTGAGTTTTGGAAGTTAATTCGTAAAGATTTTTTGGTCCACGGACCTTGTATGGCTGAACGTCAGACACGAATATTTAGTTTAATACATTAATGTTGCTTACAATGACTAAATCCAACACCCGAAAATTATTAATTTCAACAGGCCAGGAATTGCAATACAAAAAATAGACTATGTTGCTTACATGAACATTTGGTATATATCATCCCCTGTCATGTAGTGGAACTGGGTTTCAGCAAGTTTAACGATTGTGTCCGGAACTTTCACAGCGCTCGTAATTTCGAGAGGAGCTAGACTCACCGATAGAAGGGATTCGATTCCTCCGAGGACGACCGGCTAGTCTCCTCATGACTGGTGGGAGAACCACTCTACTGCGAACCTTCTCAGGAACCACCCAATCCTCACTAACTCCAACAGGAACAACTGGGAGAGCATATGCATGTAGTAATATTTCAGTGGTATACCAATGGGCACAATAATCGTGGAACGTAAGTAGATTCATACGTTTGCATATAGCTAATACATGTGCACATGGAAGCTGGTCAAGATCAAACACCCAACACGTGCATGTACGAGCGTGCATGTCAATAATGCTAACACGGTCGTTGGCTCTAACCTCATACATAGTAAGAGATATACCACTAACCCTCATATGCTCTCCCTCCTTTAAGCGCTCCTCCATCAACTTGTTTGCCCAGGGCGACAGATGTGATTCTGAGTTAGCAAATAGTTGTCGATGCTCATAGAACTATTTCTGCAAGTTGGCCCGGAAATAATCAGCTAACAATGTCACTGGGAGGAATCGGTGGTTTTGCAAACAGCTGTTCATCGACTCAGCTATATTTGTTATCATTATGTTATACCGTCGACCATGAAACTGTGAACGTGCCCATTTCTGGACTCCAATCTCTCGAAGATAAGTTGCTGCTACTGGCATATGCGATTCAATTTGTCGTATATGATAGTTGAAATCAGTACAGTGATATGTCCTTGCAGCTCGGTAGTGCAATTTCAACAAAGTCTTATCCTTGAACGTTGCCTCAAGTTACCCTTCAGATGATGAGTGCACAATCAATGCAGTGCATGAGAAAAAACTGCTAGAACAGCACGTTCAATACTACGATGACGGTCAGAAATGAAGACAAGATCTCAGACATTTTGTACAACATGATCATGCAACTGTCTCATGAACCAGTTCCACGAGTCATCATTTTCAGAATGCCCAATTCCAAATGCCAAGGGGTATATTTGTTTATTTTCATCCATACAAGAAGCCAAAAACATTGTACCTCTATATTTCCCTTTCAAAAAAGAACCGTCAACTGCGATAACTGGCTTAATGGATGATGCAAATCCAGCAATAGAGGCCCTCATACTCATGAAAAAGTATCTGAAACGGTTCTCGTCATCAGTTTCTAAAGACGTTTTGGTCCTCGGGTTTGCTTTCTCAATCATGTACATGTACTGGGGGAGTAGTGTGAATGATTCCTCATGAGATCCGTAAAGTTCTTGCAAAGCTGCCTCCTTTGCCCTCCATGCCTTGTTGTACGTGATATTAACACCCAATGACTCATGTACATCGGACATAATATCCTTCGGATGATATATTCTAGATGCCTCAACGAATTTGCTCTTAATATGTTTGCCAATGACATGTGCAGTTGCCTGTTTCTGAATTGGGTGAAGTCCGGCTCCGGAGCACGTGTGGTGGTTCTTATACTTTTTCACTTGGAAGAAATGTGAGTTGGCCACCTTTATGGCACGTAAACGCCATTTACAAGATTCAGCCCAGTAGACAACCTCAAACCTTATTGCGTTGGAGTTCCTCACCTTGAATTGAAAGTTTCGTCTTAATGCCAACATTGATAACTTCTCACGAAGCTCCGTTTTACTGTTAAACATCTGCCCAACCCCAACCTCAATCCCGTCAACTACAAACGATGAGGCATTATCGCCATCTGTGGAAGGTGGATGCACAATAGGTGGCATCCACCTGAATGTGTTGGCCCGACAGCTGTCATTCTCAGCGCCCACATTACCTTCTTCATGTCTACGATTTTCATCCACTCTTGGCTCATTATTCGACACCAGATCTTACTGATGTCCATATACTGGACGAGTAGGTGTGGAGTGAATTGGAGGAGGCACGGTAGGTGTGGAGTGAATTGGAGAAGGCATGGTAAACGGCTCATCCTGGTTCACATCATTCAAGATCTCCCGTTCTCCCTCATTATCAAAATGTGGATCGTCTACATTGTGCCCATTAACAACAAAATCATCCAATCCCTCAACGTCATTCTCAATACGAATAGTGCAATCATCATTGTCATCGTCAACATACGCACTAACATCATCACTACCATCATCATTATCTTCGTAATCTTCATCACCACCATCATCATCATTAACATCATCAATATTACCTAGACTCTTAAACTCTCTAATGTTGTCAAGATGACGTACCAATCTCGATGGCATCGACGGAGGCTCCCCTTCTTCATTCTCAAATAATACCCCAACCCCAACTGACTCATGCCCTGCATGCCTTGAACACTGCTCAAACTCAATGCCAACATCATCATTCAGTTATGGCTGTGCACAAACAGGAGTAGACTCACTTAATTGGTTGCTTCCACTTGTTGAACGAAACAAAGAGGGTTGATAAGATCCTTGTCGCCTATGTACTGCATCAGATCCTGACCTCTATCTTTGCTTCTCCCTATCTTCAAGTTTGACAACTAATGGTGTATATGATTGTTGGTCCTCCAAACAATGTTGTATAAAAAGACAAACATCGTTGTCAGTCTCAATACGAATCGGCATTAGCATAACACCCTTACAAGAAAATTGAACCTCTAAACTCATTCTTTGCTTACGAAGATCCCAACCCATTTTAGTACTAATACAGTTAACCAACTCATTATAGGTAGCACACCTACGAATTATCAATGGCTTCCCCGTCTCACCGGCATACAAATAACCACCGTTCTCTTACACAATCCAAGAACCATTGTATACAATGAGTATGCGTAAAATTTCCATTTCCTGCATGATTGAGACATATCATATAAGTTCTGTGGACAAAACATAATTACGAAATTGCTTGCAAAAGTCACAAAAATGAGTGTTCTGCCAGAACGCTCGACAACACTCGACACAATACACTCGATACTCGACATGTGACAAATGAGACTTGACACACGAACTCGACTATCTTTGCATCCGACACTTGTCAAGTTTAGCACTCGACGTAGATACTCAAACGCTCGACAATCGACTCTCGACGCTCGACCAACGACTCTCGAAGATACTCGACATTCATGGTTCGATACATCTACACGTCAGTTTCTGACACTCAACTCTCGACACGCGATACACGAACTCGACGAAATTTGCATTCGACTTCATCGAGTTTGTCAATCCACTAGACGCTGGACAAAACTCGAACTCTCGACACTCGAACCTACAATCGACACAACGCCTAGACACTCGACACTACCATCCGACATGTCGAGATTCGACCCGACAAAATCGTTCGATACTCGACGAAACTCGACAAATCTCGTCTTTTTCATCCTTCAGCTGCGATACCAGATTTTCGCACAACGACAGCTAATTTCCAGCATATTTTCATACAAACGGTACTATCTCTAACCTTAGTTCACATACATATCCCATTTTTAAGCTATATCATGCGGTTGTCAGTTACCAAAATGATCAATAACCAAAACACTACAACCTTATGAAATTTTCATGCCATTTAGAGAGAGATTAAGGAAAGCTGTTCTTACGTTATTTGTTCTGCATCAGCTTTTGAGGTTGTTTCGGACAGTCAAGTCTATGGATCTATGACTGGTTTCTTTGTTCTGAGTTTTGTTTACTGACTTTCTTTGATTTCGTTCGAAGGGGGAATTGATCGCGTTTTGGAAAAATATTGATTATACAAGGGTATTTCAGTCTTTTTTACAAGAAAGTGTCTATGGGATGAAAATTTTTCAAGATGTGTCCATTTTTCAACAAGGCCTCCTAATTCTGTCTATTTTCTCAATTTTCCCTTAATAATATGCTGAGATTACTATGATGATTTAACAACCCATCAAACCCCTTTTTTTAGAAATTCAGCTCTTATGACTTAAACTCACCAAATGGAGACTTATTCTTCTGGAGCATTAGAACTGTTTAATGTTATTGATATAGTGGCAGAAGCCAAACTATGAACACTTACAAATTGACTTTGTTTTTCTTGTTACCAGTGTTGAGCTTGTTAGTATTTGTGATCTAATATATATATAGGTTGACATACAGGATTCTATGTGGTAGGATTCACCATAATTATAGTGTACAATGTCATATAAAAGGATGTGTCTCTTTAAAAAGAGACACATGAAAGAGTTATTGCTAATAACTCATATAACCACTAGTTGGTTAATTATGGTTATTGCAAAAGGATATGAATGATGTATAATGTCTTTTGGGTTATGTCCATTGATATATTATATATACCCCTTTGGTGCAGACTTCATATATATACTTCTTGTAATTACCTTGTATGTTCCCAATAGCCTAACCGCAGTAAATCAATTCTACTCAAAATCCTACAGTTGTATCAGAGTTAGATTATAGGATTTTTTGAAGTATTTATGTAGGTTCATACAGAAGAGCACTCTAGTTTTAATTCATATCCGATTGATGTAAATTGTGTTGAAAAAGAATTCAACGATAGTCAATATTATATTGGTGAATCTTTAACTCAACAAAGCCAAGATTGATCAAAGCCAGGAGGCATGTTCAAGTATTTTCCTCTGAGTTGTGGTCCTTGTCAAAATTTGATTTTTTGGACAAAGGAAAAGGTGTTGCTGTTGAAGAAAGTGCTGGTGACAATTTAGAAAGGAAGGAAATTGATTCAGAGGAAGATCTAGAAGAAAATTCTGAAGAAATTTATGAAAAATCACATTTCTAAAGGCGTAGGGGTGTTGTTGAAAAAAATAAAAATTTGAATTCTTCATGCAAGGGTGTAATTACATGAAAATTGGATCGCTCATGCACATAGTTCAGGCACCAAAAATTATATTTAAGCCCTTACGTTTCATCCACACTCCAGACAACCTTCCATTTTGTGTGCGCGTTCACGTCATGTGTTTGACGGCGCTAGTTTATTAGGCGCTTTGTCTCTGCCTCTCGTGTGCGTCACACCCTCCAGCCAACCCACGCTCCATGGTTTGACAAACCAGACTTTGACGTTGTCCTGCACGTTCCTGTTGGCGTTGAGTACTCTTTTGACTATGTTAACCAGGCTTATGATTGCTTTGACTTGCCACATCAGTGAACTAGACCGGTCAAATTGAATCGGATTGAACCATTTCTGGTTCGGCTCGACCACCTATTCAATTTTGGACCGATTCAGGGCTCAGACAAAGTCCTATTTTAGCCTAATTTGGTACCCAAGGGTATTTTGGCCCATCAAATTGATCCGTGGCCCCAGAATTTCACAAATTCACCTATTTTTGGTCATTTTGGTGGTCCTCGTCCAAATCAACAGCGGACATATTGTGGGGCTCGAATTCGAGCAACTATTCCAACGAGTTTTTAACTTCCCACCCACAAGAAAAATATCAGGTTTATAATACTTGATTTTGTAGCATGAGAGTTCACTTCTAGTTGTGTTGTTCGTGGTCTGAGACCTTTATGATTATCGAGGGATTTGATGCACTATGATTCCAGAACCTTTTTTGGGCATCTCCAAAATTTCCAAGAAACTAAGGATCTGAATCTGCCACTCTACGCAATATAAGAATGCCACATCATCAAACCAGGCTGAGTAATCATCGACGCTGATTGATACTACCCCATCAATTGTAAGTCCATCTGTTAGATTTTATATATAATATTTCAGTAAGTGTTATAATACACATTTGTATCCACATTTTAAATATTATTAGTAGTCGATGTTATTGTTTTCATTATTGGTGATTTCTTATTATTGTTGGAAGTGTTGGATTGGAATTGTTGTTGACTAAATATTATTGGAAGTATTTTCTTGGTTATTTGTGTAAGTTAATAATTTGAGACAATGGCCACTAAAAACCAAATTGAAATTGTTAAAGTTGAAAGACTTGGTAATAATAACTTTCGTATTTGGAAGCGACAAATCTCATATTTATTAACACATGAATGTACCTATTACACCTTGCAAAAGGAAAGACCTATTGTAGGTGACGCACAATGGGCTAAATGGGAAGAAGATAATGACTTATCTAAGGCTACTATCTTAAACCATATGCAAGACGATTTACTTGCTTGATATGAGGGTTTCGACACTACAAAGGAAATCATGGATGTCTTAGAGGACAAGTACGGTCCCAAATCTGAGAGATATATCTAATTGCTTTTTGAAGCAATATGGTAAGACATGTATGTCCAAAGATGATAGCATGGTAGATCATATTATGAAACATGAGATTCTTGCTAAAGGACTATCCAATGTTGGGCATGAGATTCCTGATAAAATACAAGTGTCGACATTATTGGACAGTTAATCATTTTCTTAGGATCATGTGGTAACTTCTTTAACTTATGGGCAAAAGGAGTTGCCTATGATGACTCTAATTTCTACTCAATTGGCTGTTGTAGAAGTTAGAATGAAACATAGAAAGAAAGAAAGTAGCAACAACCTCCTTATAGCAGAAAGTTCCAATCAACCCAAGGTATAGTAGTTTCAAAAATGTAAGAAACATTCCAAAGGAAAGACCAACAACAAGAAACAGCACAACAAGAAATGCAAGAAAGGGTGTTTTATTTGTGGTGAGATTGGTCACTTCAAGGCTAAATGTCCTCATTGTAAGCAGAATGGTACTATTTCCAAGGAAGTGATTTTAATAGCCTCTAAAGCACTTGTTGTTGAATCTGGCAATCACTGGTGGATGAATTCTGGTGCAAGTACACATGTTTGCAAGGATAAATCTCTCTTCATTTCTTTCCAAGATCAAGAGAAAGGTGAACATGATTTGTATATGGGTAATAATACCCATGTTGACGTTTTGTGTGAATAAGATTGTAAAATCACCACATATTCTTCTACCATCATTTTGAAAAATGTTTTGTTTGCTCCTACAATTAGAAGAAATTTAGTTTCTATTTCAATTTTAGAGAAAAAAGGGTTTGAAATTAAATTTAAGAGCAGGGTAGTCACTATTTCACAAGGTCATAATGTACTTTTGAGTGGTCTTGTATTGATACTGTGTGTTCCATTTCTAGTATTAATAAAAATAATTGCTCTTTTAAGTATGCTCCTGTGTCTAATTCTTCGAATTCTACTTTATTATGGCACTTTAAGTTAGATCACATAAATAAGAATAAAATGTTGCGCATACATAATAAAGGTTTAATACCTAAAGTAAATCTAGATGACCTTAACATTTGTGAATATGTTTTAAAGGAAAATTCTCGAGAAAACCTTTCTCTTCTCATTGGCAATCATCTGATTACTTGAGGTAATTCATTCAGATTTATGTGGACCTATGAGAGTTAAGACACATAGAGGAATGGAATATTTTATTACTTTTTTTGATGATTTCTCTGGGTACGATCATATTTATCTTTTGAAGCATAAATCTAAACCTTTAGAGAAATTTCAAGATTGTAAATTAAAAGTTGAAACTCAACTAGAAAGATCTATTAAAACTCTACATAGTGATCATGGTGGTGAATATGAAGCCTTTGATTCATTTTGCAAACAGAGTGGGATACGACATAGGTATACTATGTCTATAGTCCACAACAAAATGGGATTGCTGAAAGATGCACTCAGACTCTAATGGATATGGTTCGATCCATGTTAACATATTCTAGCATGCCTTTACATTTCTAGGGAGAGGCATTATCAATTGTTACATGTTGAATAGAGTTGAGACAAAGGCTAAATCATTTATACCATATGAACTTTGGTGAGTGTAGACACTAAATTTTTTAGACTCGATGATAAAATGAAGAGGAATGTCGAGCAATGAAAATGATCAAAATGCCCTTGGAAGCTAAGAAAGGAAAGGTGAGAGGGAATTGAAGAAAGGTCTCGAAAACTAACATATGACTTCAAAAAAACCACAGATTTTAATCAAGGAGGAATCTGATGACGAGTCATATACCGTTGCCAAGCTACAGATGTATTATTTTTCATAAAAATTTGTGAATCATAAATCGGAATAGAATTCAAAAAGTTATGTGCGATCAAACAGGCGAAGGTTAGAAGGGACTAAAGTGTAAAACAACAAAATAAAGGGCCTGAGGTAAACAGCCGCCTGACTATTGACCAACAACAGCCTGGCTGTCAACCAACAATCACCCGACTATTTGATGGTTGGCCGATGCTCTACCAACAGCTGCCCGATTGGTGGTGGCGTATTTTTGAAAAATTTCATTATAAACCTTCATTTTTTATTTCTTTCTTCCTTTTTCAGCTTCACCCTTCTTCTATATAAACACCCACCTTCTTACTTTGTAGGACACACCGAATTTTGAATAATCTTCTCTTCTTTCTCTTGAAGATATACTTGAAAATTTAAGGAGTCTTTTTCTAGTTTAAAGTTTTCAAACGTTCTATTACTCTAAACCTCGAAAAGGTACGTCTTGAGAGCAGAATTTTCACTTCCCTCTTATCATTCTTCTTTATTTTTTTGCTTAGAATTAAGCATGTTTAGTTTAGTTTAAGCTTAGAATAAGCATGATTAGGATTTATTTTTATGCTTAGAAGCATGCTAGGATTATTATAAATTGTTCCAACCCTTATTTCTTTTGCGAGATGGATGAGCGGTCGAGGTAAGTCTGTTATCCCTCCTTTATCTAGAAACAGGTTTAAGAATTTAATTTTCTTTGTGAATGCTTAGAATCATGCCTAGGAGCATATGATTATAATCATGCTAAGAAGGACTTACATTTGCTTTGATGAATGCTAGGAAATAACATAGAATAGATAAAAATTATCATTTTACCCTTGGATGCTATGATTGATCTCAATTGCTTGAACTAGACTAGATTATGCCGTGAATGCCATGTTTAGGCTAGAATATGCCATGATAGCTATGATTAGGCTAGAAATGCCATAAATTGATATAACTAATGCAAGAACAGTAGTAATAGGTAGAATTGTCATGATAGAATTTATCAAATCCAGGCAAGAATGCCATGATATCAGATTACGACTTTGTATGATTTATAATGTATGAATGTTTGTATTATGATAGGAGTATAATTGTGTGATGCTATGAAGTGGTGATGGACTCACTTTGATGGTGAGGGAACATCATTAGGAATGAATGACTTAATGTATGAACAGAGGTTCAATAGACATTAAGTAGACTAATGTATGGTGGTGAGGAATTCATCATCTATTGGGTCTCGAATAGACCAATTGTATTTGATATTTAAATGTATATTTTAGAATTTATTTTATTGAAGAATAAAAGTGATATAATCCTCTTCCCCTTCCCCCATGTTTGAAAGAAAATGTAATCCATTCTCCTCCCTCTTTTTATGGATGTTTACAATTGTCATTGATTGAATAATCACCTAATATGTTTAACGAAGATAAAATGGAAATGTGTGTATAAAATGAGCAACATTAAGTGGGCTAAGTAGCAGCACGAGATGTTGCTATTTGGTATCTCCTAGTAGAGGCTGAATCTTGATCTGGGCCGGTCAAATGACTCGTACCTAACTTTCCGAACCCATCTCTAAAGGGATGAGGGTAGTTTAGGTCCTAAAGCAAGGGATCGGATTACCTCCATTCATTCACAATTGAATAATTGGGTGGCGACTCCATTCTCCAGACGTGCTCATGGCTCGTTTGTATTTCTTTAAGTCTCGAAAGAGGCTTTGACACAGTGTCGTGGTTGCAAACGCTCTAGCAGAATGAAAGCCCCGTTCACAACGAGGTATCAAACCTAATTTATCTCATCTTTGTATTTGGGGTTGTAAAGCACAAGTGTTGATTCCTAAACCATTACGAGATAAATTAAGTTCTAAGACTTTGGGATTGTTAATTTATAGGGTATTTAGATAGTAGGAGTGGTTATCGCTTTTATCATCCTAAAAAAGGATTGATTGAAAGTAGTGATGCTGTGTTTCATGAATCACCTGATATTGTCATTTCCCTTTATTTTTCACCACTTTTGAAAAATGACAATAATACTTCTTTAACTCCATCATTAGCGAATGGTAACTTATCTCTTGTACCTATACAATCTAGTGGGAGTAAACATAAACGTGAACCATCCACAAGACTACAAGATCCTTATGCCTTTAATCTAGATAAGATAAATCCCATCAGTGAGGATCCAAGATCTTATTCTACGATGATGTCTCAATCGGATTCCAAAGAGCGGAAAAAGCCATGATTGATGAGTTAGAATCAATTGAGCAAAATTAAGTTTGGGAATTAGTTGATTTACCCAAAGACAAAACTCCTATAGGTTGCAAATGGGTTCTTAAAAAGAAATTAAAGGTAGATGGAAGCCTAGATAACTATAAGGCAAGACTTGTAGCTAAATGTTTTATGTAGCAACTTGGTATTGACTTTGTTGATACTTATTATTCACCAGTGGCAAAGTTTACATCAATTAGGATACTCATGTCGATAATTGCATTGATGGATATTGAATTGCATCAATTAGATGTCAAAACAGCTTTCCTGAATGGTGAATTGAGTGAAGATATCTATATGATGCAACGAGATGACTTTATGGTTATAGGACATAAAGATAAAGTCTACAATTTAAAGAAGTCTCTTTAAGGATTGAAACAATCATCTAGGCAATGGTATTTAAAATTCCATGAAGCAATTTTGGAATTAGGATACCAAATGAATCCACTAGATCATTGTGTATATAGATGGAGGTGCCAAGATGAGTTTTCTATCTTATCACTATATGTAGATGACATTTTATTAGTTAGTAATTGCAATGATATGATAAGTAAGATAAAATCATATCTTAATTCTTGATTTGAGATGAAAGACATGGGTGAAGCCTCCTATTTTTTGACCATCAAGATTACATTAGATAAAACTTCCAAGTTATTGTATCTACACCAAGAAAAATATCTAGATAAAGTACTTAAGCACTCTAATATGGCAGAATGTAAACCATTGAGTACTCTTGTGTGCAAGTTCACAACTCTTAAAGAGATGTGTCTTGAAACTGAAGAGGAAATTCAAGAGATGCAAAATGTTCCTTATGCACAAGGGATTGGAAGTTTGATGTATGCAATGACTAGCACAAGACCAAATATATGTCATGTAGTGGGAGCAGTAAGTCGATATCAGTCAAATCTTGGTAAAGCACATTGGCAAGTAGTCAAAAGGATTATGAGACATCTGAAAGGCACAAAAGGCATGAAACTATGTTTCAGTCTAAGTGATCTAGCACTTGTTGGTTATTGTGATGCAGATTTGTAGGTGATTTAGATGATAGAAACTCAACAAGTGGTAATATTTTCATATTTGGAGGAACCGCTATTTCTTGGCTTAGTAAGAAACAGAGTTATGTTGCTAAGTCTACCATGAAGGCTGAATATATTTCTTGTAGCATAGCGGCAAGTATTTGATAGGTGTCTATTTATGTATTACTTTTATATCAATTCGTCCATGTTTCTTTGCTATATTCCTTGGTATTTTTATGTTTTTGTGTGGTTTTGATGTTTGTAGGAGTTTTGGAGCAACTTGCACAAAAATGGAGTAAAACCCTTCATTTTCACCTCTGCTAGTCAGTGATCTTCTCGGATTTAATTGTATTGATATACAATGAACCCGATGACATATTATATACCGTTGGAAAGCTCTCGAAGTCTATTTTCTGGAGAAATTTACGGTTTATAAATCCATTCAGTGTACCAAAAGTTGTAATCAAAACAGTGTGAGATGTATAGAAATATAATTCCACAAGCACTGTAGCATGTATAATACGGGGCACTGTAGCAAGTCACTGTAGCAGAGTATTTAAACACATTTTAGGGTTTTATTTTCATAACTTGAAGAGGGGAGAACGTGGTGGAGGCTGCAGCTCTGGAATTCTTTCATCTCTTGGAGTTCTTGAAGGAGAAAGGAAGCTTGGAAAGAGGAAGAACTACAATCCAAAGAGAATTACATCAAATTTGCTAAGTTTTTCCCTTCCCTTTCATTTTCTGGAATGTCTCCATGTTGTATTGTATTTACCACGTTCTTAAACATGTGTAACTGAATCTGAATTGGTTGAGGGTGATTTCAAAGCCCCTGATATGGTTTTTGTAAGTTGATTGTGTAAGGAATTGTTATCCAATTCTCTAATTGAAGTTGCTTGTATTCTCCCATATTTAATGCTTATGATTGCTTGCTGATTGTATTTGAGTGGCCAACTGAATATAATCTGGTTGTGATTTATTGCTAGACTAGAAATCTTGATCCGTAATTGTCTTGAATTTCTAATCATTAGTAGCAAAATTGTGATCAGAGATTACAATTGGAGAATATAACCTAAGTTAAATAATCCGAGCTTGTGTGTTTATTGCTTAGATCAACCTATCTTTCTTATCATAATGCATCCATTGAATTAAACTCAGAGAGCTTGTTCTAGGTTGTTTAATGGATAGAGATTAAATAAAGAGCTTGTTTTATTTAACAACAAAGTAAGGAAAGATTGGGGTAATAAAGCTTGTTATTATCTACGGTTGATAACTTCAATGCTGTAATTAGATGACAATTCTACAATTAATTCGCAAATCCATATCTTGTGGTAGAGAAGGATCCCTTAACCAGCTTTCTCCCATTGATTTTTCATTCAATTTACTTTCTGTTTTGTTATTCTTTACTTGCATTCTTATTTCATTTAGTAAAGCATTCAACAAAAATCCCCCCCTGTTTAGTTTATTGTTGCTGGAAATAACAAATTCAATTAGAATCAATCCTCGTGGAAACGATATCTTACTTATCACTTTATTACTTGTGCGACTAATATACTTGCTAGTTTCGAACGCATCATATTGCAGTATGGTTAAGTGGTTCATTGAAAGCTTACAATTAGATTTAATTGTTAAGCTAGTCACTGTGTTTTGTGATAGTAAGTCCACCATCTTTCTAATTAAAAGTGGAGCAAATAGGTCTAAGGGCAAACACATTAATATTAATTATCACTATATCCAAGATACGGTGGAGAGGAATAAAATTAAAGTCAACTATTTACTCTCTAGTGAGATGGTGGTTGATCCTATGACCAAAGGATTATCTCTGGATAAGTTCAGAGAGTATGTAACCACAATGGGTTTGAGAATCAACTAGATGTGTAGTCGAACATGTGATATGAAGATATTATTATAAATATCTTGGGGACTACTGAGATTAACAATAATATAAATCTATATGATTTTAATTATTAGTTGGATAAAAGATAGAGAACACTAGCGAGGTAACAAGAGTTATAGTAGATCTCTAGAATGTAAAATCCATTTTGAGGCATCTAAAATGGTCTCTATAGTATTGGGCATGTAGTGTAAATTCGTCGATAAGGTGTATTAAGGAAAACCTCGGGATAAGAGGAAGTACTTAATCTAAATTTCGGACGCGGGTCAAATAGTTTTATTTGACTGAAATCCCAATTGTAATTAGGTACAGATTGTATTTCCTGTTTCAAGAGAATTAATGTCATTTTAGTTTATGTAAAATGAAGTCATCTGATAAAGAAATTTCAGATACGATCAATTTTGGTTAAAATTCGTGTACACATGACAACAAAGGTAGCCATATGTCAGTTTGAAGAGTCAAACTAGTTATATATTACTAGATAAAGTGGGAGTCTTTAGTATTTATGATCTAATATATATGTAGGCGACATGCAGGGTTCCGTGTGATGGGGTTCACCATAAATATGGTGTATCATATCACATAGAAGGATGTATCTCTTCAACAAAAGACACATGAAGGAGTTATTGCAAAAAATCCTATAACCACTAGTTGGTTAATTATGGCTATTGTAAAGGGATATGAATGGTGTCTAATGTCTTTTGGGTTATGTCCATTGGTATGTTATATATACCCTCTCGGTGCAGACTTCATATATATACTTCTACAATTACCGTGTATATACCCAACAGCCTAACCGTAATAAATCAATCGTACTCAAAATCCTATAGTGCTTGCAATTCTAAGAAAAGTACAAAAAAATAAGTTTTTTTTGCATGTTTTTAGTGCTACAAAAGCCAAAACCTGAGTGTTGGCTCTGTTTGTTGTACTGCATTAAGTTATAATAAATCACAACCTATTCTTCTCTACATCAAAAAACAGAAGAGATTTGTAACTGACGAAGGGAAGGATAAAACAAACTTTCCTTCTACATAGCTGTAATAATCTAAATTATTACTTTAACTCAATCTAGTAGAGGAAGATGAGTAAAGTAGTGAAGAAGCAGAGAAGCTTGAGTTATTGCTTTTTGGGTGGAAGCTTTGTATTGGCGGTTTAGACGAAGATGTTGCCGTAAATCCACTTGAGTTTTTATTGTCTTGAATATCAGTTGCTGGTGATCCTTTCAGGAGAGCATCAACTTTTGCATACTCCTCTCTTTCATGTCTTATCTCTTTAAGCATTGCGGCCACATCTTTCATAGTTGGTCTCTCATCAGGAGATGAGTTTACGCATAATAAGGCTATGCCTAATGCTTGCATCATTTCCTCAATTTCTGAGGCTGGACGGGGCAGTTGGCTTGGATCAAGTACTTCTATTCCCCCCCTCTTCTGTCTCACCCAATCCACAAGGTGGGAACCATCGGGAATTGTTGGATCAATAGGTTGCTTCCCTGTCAACACTTCGAGGACAACAACACCGTAGCTATAAACATCACTCTTCTCTGTGATCTTCATCATGTAACCATATTCTGAATAAAACAGTGAATGTTAGTTCAAGAACCCTAAAATGGCCTTGGATTAGTCATTTAATAACTTAATAGGACAGCATATAGATTAGGCCACATATGGTATAAACAAAGCTTTTTAGACGTTCACATTCACATCTGGAAAAGCTGATTTTATGAAAATCAATTGACAACTTGTCAGTTTTTTCTTAAGCAAAACAACTGCTATTGGAATAAGAAAGTGCCAGACATGTGAAAAGAGGGAAATTGAACCATATCATGAACCAAAAGATGCTTACCAGGAGCTATATATCCATAAGAGCCGGCAACTGTGTTGGATGACCGTGCAAAATCACCATCATCAACAAGCTTGGCCAGGCCAAAATCAGCAATGTAAGGCTCAAATTCAAGGCCGATGAGAATGTTGTTGGCTTTGATGTCCCTGTGGACAATAGGGGGAACACAATCATGGTGCAAATAAGCAAGGCCTTGAGCTGCCCCAAGCAAAATATAGTACCTAAGTTTCCATTCCAAGGAGTTCCCTGTCCTCTCATGAAGAAGAGTTCCCAAACTCCCATTAGGCATGTAGTCATACATGAGCAGTCTAGTGTTTCTATTCCAACAACAACCCAAGAACCTGACAATGTTCTTATGACGAATTGATCCAAGGGTTCTTATCTCTGCTGAGAAGGAATCCCGAACCGCACATTTTTCATCGTTATAACCATTAGCTGCAGCCATTGTTGTTGGCCAGAGTTTCTTCACTGCAATGACTTCACCATTGTCCATATCAGCACGATAAACAACCCCAGAGCATCCTTTCCCTATCACATTGGAATCAACCAGGCATTTCAAAACTTGCTCTACTGAGAAATTCAGTTTCTGGAATGGAGTGAATTGCCAAGGCCATGAATCTCCCAACTCAGAATCGTCATCATCTCTGATAGTCCTTCGTGCTCGAATCAGTGCAATTGTCCCCATTATTGCCATCGCGATGGTTAGTGTGATCAGCAATGCTATTGCCACTTTAAGTTTCCTTGACCGTCTAACATCAGTTTCATTTCTTGCTAGTCCTGTCCTGCTATCTTCACTTAAGAAACACGAGTCCCTGCTTGAAGAACATAGGCCTTCATTTCCCGCAAGGTCTGTTGGTGACAACTGTCTAAAAAGCTTGTTGTCTGGAAGATAACCTGTGAAGTTATTGTATGAGATGTTGAGAGTCACAAGATTATCAAGCGCTGCAAGCGGATTCAAATTCCCCTCAAGCTTGTTATGTGAAAGGTCTAGGATGGAAAGCTTAGTTAGAGCAGATATTTGAGGTGGGATTGGCCCAGTGAGTCCATTGCAACTGAGGTTGAGAGCAATTTCAAGGGCTTCAATTTGACCAAGTTCCTTTGGGATGCTACCAGTAAGTCCATTGCTGCTAAGATCAAGCAACTGGAGAGTTGAACAGAGGCCAAGCAATGAGGGTATCAGTCCTGAGAACGAATTCTTGGACAAAATGAGCTTGCTCAGTGACACAAGACGCCCCAAGCTTGCTGGTATTTGACCCAGAAATCGATTAACTGAAACATCTAGGACTTGTAGCCCAGATAGAGATGAAAGTGATTTGGGCAGGGGACCCTGTAAAATATTGTTGCTAAGGTCTATCATTTGCAATTCTGTGCAATCACCAATCTCATGAGGGACTGACCCAGAAAGGCGGTTGCTTGATAAATCAAGAAAATTTAAGCTCTTGAGACCCCCAATTTCTCTAGGAATACAACCAGCAATGCGATTGTTTCCAAGCCTTAACCGCACAAGAGAGCTGCAATTGCCAATTTCTGTTGGTATGGTACCGGAAATGTCATTGGCAATCAAGAGAAGTTTTGTGAGGTTTTGAAGCTGAAATAAACCAGCAGGAATGCTACCGGTGAGTGAGTTGTGAGACAAGTCAAGAGCTTGGAGATTAGCACAACTAGCCAAAGTTGAAGGGATACTTCCTTCAAGCTGGTTCTGCCAAGCAAAGAACACAGTAAGTTTTGAAAGCATTCCAAGCTCTGGCGGGATCAAGCCTGAAATCTGGTTTGTGTCAAGTTGCAACTGTAGGAGATTTGTGCAATTTGATAAATTTGATGGTATTGAACCAGACACATTGTTATCACTAATCATAAACTCTTGAAGCTCCGAAAGACCTCCCAAAGACAATGGAATAGTCCCAGATAGGGAATTCAATGAAAGATCAATCATCACTAAGCTACTGCAATTCCCAATCTCTTCAGGGATAACACCAACAAGACTATTTTGCCACAAAAGCAATTGTTCAAGCTTCTTAAGTTTACCTATCTCTGGAGGAATTGATCCAGAGAGACTGTTTTCATACAAAAACAAGTTCACAAGCTCAGAGCAGTTACCTAGAGCAGCAGGAATCTCACCAGAGATCATTGTAGTATAAATTGACAATGTTTGAAGCTTGCTTAGCCTACCCAATGAAGCTGGCAAAGAACCTGAAACTCTTGTGTCAGCCAATCCCAGAACAGTCAAATTGCCGCAATCTCCAAGCTCACCAGGAATCTTCCCAACGAAGTCTTTGTTCCCTCCAGCTCTGAGCACTTCAAGATTGAATAGCTTTCCCAGCTCAGGTGGTATATTACCCCCTAAGCGATTATCAAAAAGTAGTAGATTCCTGAGGCTCCTACACTCACCCAGCTCAACAGGGATTTTTCCAGTAAGCTGATTAGAGTTCAAAATCAAGTCTCGAAGGTTTTGCAGCTTGCCAAGACTTGAAGGGATGGACCCAACAAGACTGTTTGAGCTGAGGTCAATAAAAGTGAGTGCCATACAATCACCAATATCAACCGGGATAGTTCCAGTGAGATTTGCATCAGAAATAACAAGTTTACGCAGAAAGCGAAATGAAGAGAGATTGGTTGGCACAGGAAGTTCAAGTGGGACTGATTGTATAATGATTTCAGAGACAAAACCTTGTGAAGTACATTTTATGGAGGTCCAGTTGCATGGATTAGCATCAAGAGAATTCCAGTTAGAGAAAGGTGGTGAAGGAGAAGAAAGGAGCCATGAGAAGAGATTGGAAGCTTCATGGTTTTGAGATGCAGCAGCAAAGGTGGTGGTGAAACTCAAAAGAGTGAAGATGATAAAGAAGGAGAAGAAGATGAAGAAGGATTGCCTCGAGCTGGGCATCGACATTTGCCTCAATTTCCAAACTTTTCTTCTCGGGTTTGCATCATTGAGAGTTTTTACTGTTTTTCTCTCTTTCTCCGTGCAGTTTATCTCTTACTTGCTTTCAACTCAAAACTACTAAACACAAACTAACTAGTTTAAACCACTTTTGGCTACTACGAAAGCACACTAAACGAGAACACATTTAACAAAATTGAAGGCATAAACAAAAGTAAAACCAAAACGCCTAGAGATCAACAACAAGTGAACCACCACCACCCCTCTAAACACTTCTTAGGATGCCTCTTTCTCTCTTTCTCTCTCTCTCTCTCTCTCTCTCTATCTGAATTTCTATTATGTTATGTGTGCGCAGAAAGATTAGAGAATATTTAATATTCGCAAATGATGCTAGGTGGGTTCATTCACGCGCGGTTAGAAGAGAAGACACAAGCCGTGCCCATGACTTTGATATAATAATATCTTTCTGTTCTGCGTGTAATACCATCATCTATAATTTGTTTAATATAACCCAGTTGCGCAACTAAAAAGAGAAATGAAATGAAAAAGAGACCATATTTGGTTTATTATTTTGGTTAATGGAATAAAGGAGAGAAAGTGGTGGTGATGGGAGCAATTAGCTAGCCCTAACTCCGAGTCAGTGCTTGCTCTCTCTTTATTATATATTAACCATTTTTAAATTCCAGAAACAGGCACTGAGCTTTACTCTCTCTTCCCTATTTTGCTCATTGGAAGCTTTCTCCTTTATGGGTTCGGTTACTCACTCATTTGGCTCCTCTCTGCCATCCATTTACGCCTAGCTATACACATCTTTCATCTTATGTGTATTCATTCTCAAATTACTACAATAATTTATCTCATTTTTCTTTCAAATGAATGTTGTTATATGTATGTCATTGTTATACATTTTATGTATAAGTTAATTAGTTTTTTAAAAGAATAATGCTAATCTTACAAATTTTGTATGCAAACTCTTACATAAAAACATCATGAGATGATTAGAATGTGGATATACAAAATCAATTCATTTGATGATGAGTGATATCAATGTGTGAATAAATGAGTGATGTTACATGAGTTTATATATAAAATTTGTAAGAGTAACATTCCTCTTTTTAAAATAGAGAACGACTAACTCCGGATTGAATTCTATGATTTCAAAATTAAAGCTTATTTGTGTGCTGCATTTTAGGAAAAAATTTTGTTACTAAAACAAATATGTGATTCTTTTTACCAATATTTGGCAAGTGAACTTTACATGCCAAAGTGAGAAGTGAAGTATATAATGTTACGATGAAAGGAGTGTTTTTGTTACTTTTTTTTCGGGAAGAAACAACTTTCTATCTAAAATAACAGAAGGAATTGGGACTCCATGATAAGAATATTAAATGTTTTACCAGTGAATTATATTAGTGAAATCTAAGATTGCTTTTAACCTGTACAAACATTAATTTTAGTTAGTAATTAATCAAATTGGATTAATTTGGGGAATTGACTTTACTTGAGAATTAAGGTTAATGGAGCATAACCTTATGTTACAAGGATGATGTTGCACAATATATTTGTATATAAAATTTTGTTGAAAAGTAAAAAATATAGAAGGAAGATCTAAAGTAACAGTCATCTAATGAAATTGCGACACTTAAATTATTTTTTTAAATAGAATAATTTTATATATAATGTTGTTGAAGTATTAACAATATCATTTAAAAAGATTAATCATTATGTTTCTTTTCAAGCAAATTGAGTCACCTAACAATTATTTAATAATCCAACTACAAGAAATATTATGATAAATAATTAAATTATGAGAAACTCATCTCAAATTTTCTGTTTATCACTACGCTAGATTATTGTTTAGAATGTATTTAACATTCATGCATCAAGCCAACAACTCTAAGTGTAAGCAAAGTTTTGGTCATTAACCAAACATTTTGTGGATTAGAAAGTTAATTATAAGTTTCCTAAACATAATGGACCACCTAATTAATTAGATTTGATATATTATTATTACGCAAGGAAAAGTGTATCAGAATGATATAGAATCTTTAATTACTTTAAATAGACAAAAAGTTGTGCACAGTGTCACCATTGATCCCGTCCTGCAAACTCCGTACATTTTGCCTATTTTTGTCAAGACAGTATTGAGGCACCGAGAGGAGGGCAGACAAGTGACCAGCATTGAACCAACTCAAGACTCAAGACCTGGCAGAGTCTAGGTCAATAATATTAATTTTTACAACTTAATGGATAGGATTTTTATGAGTTTTAACCAAAAGTATTGTGTTCTTATGTCTAGCTAAGTTCAATGTGAAGCAATAGGTGTGATTTTATTTTTCCAACTGCATTTGTAAAGATCAAGGGCTCAACACAGTGCTCGACATCTGTTACCTAATATCATTCGATAGTTCGCCATTGTATTTGATAAACATCGATGATGATATAACAATTAATTAGCTTGCTAGATGTTTGTCTAGTTATCCAGCAAAGTAACTCAATAATTTAATCTATTCGATAACTAGTAATTAAAAAATTGGGATCTAGTTAAGTTCAAAATAACCTCCTTTTACAATATTATTCTTATTAATTGTTTTATGTTTTTCCATAACAACTTTAGTTATGGCAAATCTAATCCCACTCATACCAAAGTTGAGAACAATTTGACTTAAATTTAGAGAGAGTCGAAAGCAAAAAATTAAAGAAAATACATAATTGATGATTTTAAATGATATCTTAGAGAGGGGAATATGTTAAAGGAGATTCTCGTTAGTCAATACTGGGAATATGATTAATAACTATATATCAATACTGGGAATCTTTAGATTGCATGGGGTCAAAAACAAAATTATTAAAGAAGAAACAATAATAATAATGAGAAAACGAATGGGGCCTGAGACCAAACCTTGTTTAGAAGTAAATGGCTAGCCATCCATGGGAAAATATATATATTAGAGCATTGAAGTCTCCCAGAACTCAATTGCATGTGTCCTTCTATCAATTATGATGTCAGGTACACGGCTCATGAGATGGTCTGTAAGATATTAGACCATTTCTGATTTTTGCTGAGAATGACATTAATTTTGATTTTAAATCTGCTTACATTGCTGTAATTCTTTACAGGTTAGTGCAATTTGAGACCTAATTGTGTGTTTTTGCCTCCATTAGAAGGCTGATGGGGAGTTCTGTGACATCTCCAGAGCCTAGTAAATGCTTATGCAATAAGAAGAAACACATAATGTGATGAAGATGATTGTTGATTTCTGTTTCCGCAAGCTCTTGCTTGCTGCTTGTTTGGACCAGGAAAGGCCATGCGCGCCCCCAAGCGTGCCGTCACAGTCTACAATTACATTATACTAAGCGCATTTAATTGTATACATATATGTGTCTCAAACTTTTATCACTGTCATTATTTAATTGCAGTTAAGTACAGAAGATAATGTTATTATGGTACCATTTTTTTCAATGTAGCCTGTCATTTTAGTATTATTAACTATGACATTCTACGTTATGGAAACAGCATGTGTCTTACTGATCCCATCCTTATAAATTAGAGCAAAACCCCCCATTTAAGTTACTTGTTTTATTATTTGAAAGAATTACAGAAGAGACCAAATAAAAGGAGGGTGTTTGATGATAGATTAATACTGATATTTTAGATATCATGATTTTGACCGATAGATCGATAAACTTCTTTTTCTTTTCGAATGTAAATATATAACAGATTGAGAGATATCTAAGTAAGTATGACAAAGCCATAAGCATTTGATAGATATTGAAATATTAATATTCAACAAAAGAAAAAAAAAAGTTTGTTAATCTATCAAACAGGATCATGATATTTAAAATTTCAACATTTAATCAATTTTTCAAACGCATTCCTTAATTTTAATTTTTTGTATTTATCATATATTTCATTATATTAATTTGAATGTATAATTTTCTTTTAATATCACGTAACTTTATATTTTTAATGTCATAATGACAAAACAGATTTATAAAGTTTTCATGAAGCTCTCAAATGAACATCTATAAAGAGAGAGAGTTACAAGTGATCGAAAAGGTTTTGAAGAAGGCGTTTATGAGAGCTCCACGTACCTAGAGCTCAGGGATCACCGTGATGACTTAGCAACTGCTATGATCATTCCTGCAAATTAAAATATTTAATATTCTATTTTCTTAAAAAAAATCGTATCAATAAAAATTTCTTTACAACTTCCGTCCGCAAAAGCGTGTGCACACGCGCTTATGACAAAGTAAGTGGGTTATAAATGTGCAGCTTTGATTAACTAATTTTTTGACCTGACAAACATGTAAAGACTGGGGAGGGCATCCTTCGAAAGAAGAGATTAATCAAAGCCCAGATCCAATGCCATTTCATTTTAATTGTTTATATAAACTCCTACAAAACATAGCCCAAATTTCTACATTATTCTATAATATTTATAATGCAAGCTCTGAAAATATAAGACTTTAAGCAAAAGTATCATTTTATATTTAACATAAGAGCAATTATGGTCTAGCTGTGCCTGTACTGCGCAAAATCTTACATTAATTATGTGAGTCACCTGTAACATTCAATTTAATGGGGTCCATTTGATTATTGTTTAGTAAATTATTTTTATTGTGTATATCTATGGGTCAAAAATATTTAAGTTGATTTTGTTCAGTGCTTAGCTACCCAGCTTTACCTTGACAATAATCATAGTAATTTTAGGTTTAGGTCTAGATTTAGATTTAGGCCACTTTGCCGCATAATTTGACTGTGTTAGCAAATGATGAAAGCAGTGTCCGTAAGACGGCAATTGGCAACTAGCACTTCTTTTGGTGATGAATCAAATGTGATCAATTTATAACTCTAATGTAGGTTTCTAGATTCTTAATTTATCACCTAATAAATATAGCAAATTGACATAGATTGAGTAAATACTATTTTCTTCTTTCATTTTACAACAGAAAATGTTTTTTTTTTCCTATTGTTAGTTTCTAATTTATTTTATGTTAACTTGGATAAGGTCCAAGATTCAGTATCACACTGGTGAGGAATGATAAGTCGATTAGTTAATAGTATAGTTTAATTACCAATTATAGAAAAGTGTAATGAACTTTAGATACCGCAGCAAAATTATAGCTTAATGGTTAGGCTAAAATCATCTAGAGCGGTGAATTGGTATCTTTGTAACCCATAATCACAAGCTAAAGCTGAACCAATCATATGGTAAAGGAAGTCCAACAATTGAGTCCAACCTACGAGTGGGTCAATCTCACCATTTTATTAATCAACAAAAAAGAAACAAAACAAGGCATGTCCCCAGCTACAAGCTTATAAGTGAGGAAATAATTAAGATTTGGACTTTTGGAAGGAAGTGAATTCACTGGAAGAGTAGCTTTAGAAACAACACATCCCTGATTTTGAGGCCATATCACGTGATTATGAGAATCCAAATTTTGCTACACGGATTTTACAAACCAAACCAAACCCATTTTATAATCATATAATATAATGTTATGGAAATTAAAATATAAGGTATATGGCGGAATTTGGTGCATTAAACTACGAGCTTTAGGAGCAGAAAGGCCAATATAAAATGAAATTAAATAAAAAAAAAAAAAAACAAAGCTAAACGGCGCAGCAACAGATGCTACACAGCACAGCCCCTGCTTTAAGGGTCGTGGCCTCGGGAATTTCCCAATGGAATCTATACACGTTTTGTTTCTGTCACCACCTCATATCCGCAATTCACAAGCCCGACCACAACCAAACCCAACACTCACCACCACCACCACCACCCCACCTTTACTATTCGTTATCCAATTTTTAAGCTCGCGTTGAAGAGGAGGATTACTAACAGGGCAACCTCACCGTGACTCTCATTTCAAATCCTTGGATGGATTGGTTATTTGTTTCAATTTTTTTTAAAAAAATTTTACCAATTAAAAAATAAACCAATTTTTCTTTGTTTTAAACAAATTTATATATCATCATATACGAACATTATTAGTGTCAAAAACTGGTCATTGTTTGGCTATAGTATTCAAAAAGAAAACCGTGTTGTATACATTCATCATTCTTTTCTTTCTCCTCGCTTGTATGTTAGTATAAAATAAATAATCTTTGTGCGCTCAAATGGTCAATTTCGCTATTTTGTTTTATTTTTTTTGAATAAAGATTATTGGATGAAAGAAGGCTTATCGTTCCCTTACCACGTGGAGAACTATTTCATAACCATTTTTCCCTTATAAATAACGTTTATTGTTAAAGCTCAGGTTTGAAAGTGATCCAAGATTGAGCAGAATGAGAATTGAACAAAGTGTCATTAGCAAATAGACATGCACGACTCTAAGATTAATATATATATATATATATATATATATAAGCATAAGTTGTAGGGCAAACATGAAAGCTTTTAGACTCCCAAGCTCTTACATCATTAATATAAATCTCTCACTGAGCGGGTAAGTGAACAGCAAGCCTTTGATTTTCACAAAATAGGGGCCCCGGCTGTCTGGTGACATTACACTTTTTGTAATTTAATTAAACAATGACTAGTCACAACAATTGCAGGGGAGATTTGAATTTCCACATTCATTTAAAGGAAGACCAAATCCGTACGGCTAAATTTTTGGGCCTGGGTTGGGCCCAGTCCTTCTGAAGCTAGAGCACTTTGGGTTACGATATAGTGCAATGACATGACCTTAAGGCCCTTTAAGGTTATTGATCGATTTTGGTTGTTAAAATATGATATTTGTTTAATTATGAGTTCTTCTATCAATTTTTATTCTTATTAGATCCCATCTCTAATCTGATAAGGATAAAATTATTATTTTATAATATTTCTATTTTTACTATTATCATGAAAGGAAAAAATATTAAAAAAATATGAAAAAACATAATGTATATTAGTATAATACAATAACCAAACTATTTATCGTCCTCATATCCTAAGAAAATGAATCCTTATTTATCTCTCCAAAAAAAAAAATATTGAAACTAAATCAATCAACACAACTCGTAGTAACACTCCTCTAACAATATAGAAGCTTTTCAAAATCTATTACAATCCTCCTTTTCATCCAACAATCTAGTCAAATAAATTGTTCTCAAAACTCACTTCTGCAAGTTCCATCTCTTCTTGAGAGAGGGAATCACTATCTATTATATTTTTACTTTGATTCACATGATTTACTTAAGGCAATGTTAGAGGTGAATCAGGTGTGAAAAGAGATAATCTTGTCGGTTAATTTTAACGTTTAGATATATCAATTGATATTGTTACTTTTAAGGATGTGTTAGATTTTAATATTTAGAGATTTTAGGGATAATTAACATTCATAAATTTTAGGGTTAGAGCGTGAAAAGTAGTGGATTAAATAGGCAAAACAAGAGTAATTTGGCTAAATAATTCTTTCCATCTAATCACTTTAATACATTTTTATTTTATCACAATTCTACCCTCATATAAATTTGGAAAAGGGTCTAAAGAGACAAGACCTGAGGGCTGAATAAAATCATTCTCTAATTATTTAGAGGTATCAAGGGATATACGACAATTCCATGACCCACGTTATATTTTGACTAGTGATCTATAATGGTCTGGGTCCAAAGTTATTTAAGAAATTATAAGGAGTGACTAGGGATGGCGAAAGCCGGGGCCGGGGATCGTCGGCGTTCAATTTTTGAATCCAACCCTGAGAAATTCCCCGGAATTTTTTTCTTAGGGCCAAGGCCGGGGCACTCCGGGCGGGGTCATGTTTTCCAATAACCCAGGACTAAATCCCAGGTTGTACAATTTTTTAAAAATTTTGAAACTTTCTAATATACTATATATATTTTATGCAAGGAGGTTTTGGCCAATTGGTCATGCGCTGTTTGAATATGCAGTAGGGCGTGGGTTCAAGCTTGGCTAGACCAATTTTTTATTTAATTTTTCAAAGTATGGCATGAGCTGGGCTTAATATCTATTTGTATTTTGAGACTCATAAGTTTATGCAAAATGGGGCTATAGCCTAGTGGTTGACACATCCAAAAATAGGATTGTCTCCCAAGTATAGGAGTGTCGAAGTAATAAAACCCGGTGAAACCGGGGTCGATCCACGAGGAAGGGGATTTAAGCGCTATAAATTATAAGCTAAGCAAATATGATATAATTGATTTGAAGATATGACAAGATAATATCAACAATAGATGAGAATAATTAAAATGCACAAGTAAAAGGAATCAACACAATAATAATGAAAGCTAAGGCTAGGGGATCCGCCCTTAATATTTCAAATAAGGATAAACAACCCATTTTAGTTATATGAATTATATTTGTTTCGTTACCAATATTTATACCAATACTTATAAATAGGTTCAAGCATCCAGTGTGCCAATCTCCATATGTCGACAACAAATCAAGGTTCCTAACTAGATTTGTGTTGGTAAGGAAGAACCATACGACGTCTAGGAAGGATCCAAGCATTTGATGTGTCAATGATTGTTTACAATGGATCAAGACCTCCACCTTACGAGTGGTGTCAAGATTGATTAAGAAATTAAATATAAATCATATTGAATAAACATTATAAGATTAAGATTATTAAGCACATATTAAGGGTTAGAGAATCCTTATTCTCATATCAAGGGTTTCACCCTTTCACCTTAGCAAAAGAGAAATTAGAAGAACATTATAATAGAAAGAAAATAAAATGCAAGAAAAAGGAAATTCATTAATAACATAAACACACAAAACACAATACAAGATCCTAGCCAAAGCCAAAATGTTCCAGCCAAGGCCAAGATGCCCTAATGGGTCACAAGGCACCTCTATTTATAGATACATCCAGGGGCAAACTTGTCAAATTACAAGGGCATAATTGTCAAATATTAGTTGTAAATATCTTTGACAATTGGGATCATTAGGCACCGACTTTGACCATCAATTTTGACATTGAAATGTTGTGAATTTTAATCACATGTCTTCATGAAAGTTGTAGATATTTCTCTCAGCTTTCTAGAACATATTGATTTGCACAATTTGGATACGTATTTTGAGAGATACGGTCCAAATACTGAAGCCTGGTCAGACTGGGCCGAGACTGTAGATGGGTTCACTTCAAGCCCAATTTTGGTCCACTAAGAGCCCGAATTTGATGATGCTTGTGAAATGTAATCTTGTAGACAATTAAATCAGCTTTCCAAAACATTAAGAATTGCACCATTCTGATCTATAAATAGAGAGTTATACCTATTTTATCGAACCTGTAACAAAACCAAAATTAAGAGAAATTAATTCCAAAGATGCAAATGCTACAAATATGCTTAAGTTGAGGAATTTAATAACATTATTAATGCAATATGATGAACTAAACTATTATTAAACATGCATATTTAAGTGTTCATCAGTGGTAGTGTGTGTTGTGTTATTTAAATATGCTATAGGGCATGGGTTCAAGTTGTGGCTAGAGCAAATTCTTCATTTAGTTTTTTTGGCTGGGCTTTGGGTTGTTGGGCTGGGCTTTACGCGTTGGGCTGTTTAAAAAAATCAGAAAATGGGCTTATATTTACATAAGGGGCTATAAGTAAGTATTACAACCTAAAGGATATGAATTTTATTTGACATAATTTCAAAATTTCAATTGCATCCCTCGGATTTAATTCCGAGTCCCTGGCCTCGGCCCCCACACTCTGGCCCTAGCCAAATTCCCCGGTTTTTCGGGTTATTATCCGGCTCCGAACGTCCGGATTTTCCGGATCCCCAGCCCCGATCGGGTCAAATTGCCATCCCTAGGAGTGACATAAAATTATTAGATACTTAAGAGAGTTACAAGTCATTTTCCTTTTTTTTTGTTTAATAATATTAAAGGTGAGGCTATATACATCATTTAATTACTCTGAAAACCCAATTACTTTATACACCCAATAAAAATTTTAAAATTTTAAAATTTGAATCTTTTGAGTTTTTTAATTTTTTTGTTCTATACAACAAACAAAATTTTAATCTATATTTTTTCTTATGATCATTTTTTTGGCTTTATTTAAACAAAAGGAATTGAAAGAATACATTAATGTTTTGAAAAATTGAAGAGGATGCAATCAACTTGGGTTTTGTTTTCGGGAACCTTCAAAATATCATTTATTTTCCTAGAAATTTTATTTTTGCACAACCATTTAATTGCCTAATAAGAAATTGGTTATTTACGAGTAGCTAAGCATTGCTAAGTCAAGAGGTTGAAATGTTGGGTGAAAAGATTTCATTGCATACTTATCTTTCAACAGTAAATTGTTTTTTCCACATCAAAAAATTTTCTAGGCAAAAAATAGAAAGTAAGATAGTGCATCGCATCTATTCATAGGATTTTTGGGACCCTTTTTTAAAGATTAAAATACCCTCTCAACTGAACTCAATGCCCTTTAAAGACCTGGAAATATTTTGCCAAGACTTTCAAAGCATTTTCATGAAGATAGAAAGAAGCTGACTAATTGGAGTTTCCTTGCCAAGCTAAGCTTCAAGTCAATCTCCACATGAGTAAAAGTGTTAGCCTCCACACGACTAATTACCCTAATTTGGAACCCAAAAAAAATAGGCTAAGTCAACTTGCCACTTGGCAACCTCTTCACATCTCGAGATCAGCACTTTCGTATCTTCAATGAATCATCTAAGAGCCCATTTAATTCACTATGATCATGCTGCCTCATCACAATGGATGGTTGAGATCTAGGTTAAATGTAAGAGCACTTAGGCATTTATGCCTCTGAGACAAGGGATCTCCTCTCCCCCATATCCACTCCCTCTTCTCCATGAAGATTCCTCTCTAGTCCTAAGAAGGGATATTCCTAGGGTTTTATGCCCTCTCTTTCTTCTCCATTTGAGGCTTTGTCAACCACCACCATGGCAACCACTATTCATCACTTTCTCTCTCTAAGCATTCATATTTTATACATATTATTACATTTTCTCTATCAACCAGTTAACTCCCAACTGACTTAGGCATTGAAGTATTAACACCCATGAATTGGCACCTCCTGATTGTCATTGTTGTGTTGTAGTTATTGTATTGTGGTTGCTAAGGAAGTCTGACTTTTGCTTCAAAGGCTGACAGCTGCAAGAGGAGGAGAACATCAAATCCTTCATCATGAGTTGAAGATGGTGACCAGACCCTCACTTTTTAGCCATTGGAAAGGAGATCTTAGTCATTGGTTTTCTAGGTTTGATTCAACCACCCTTGATGCACTTAGAAGCTATTAAGGCTAATTGAAGAAGAAAGGAGACCACCACCAACAGTCACTTCCAGTCAAGAGAACCTATGACTCCCCTGCACCTGGAGTCGTCAGAACCTTGTTTATTGGTTCCCACATGTCCACCTCAGAGCTTCAGCTTGATGGCTACCACTCCAGTCGTATCCTTCAGTTCGGTGGCAACCACTCCATCCGATATTGTTCAGTCTGCTGGCTATCACTCCAACTGGTCTATGTTAGTCAATAGCCTTAATCGCCTCTCAATCCACTACTCCATTTAGTCCTACTTTCTATCATGGATTTAATCGCATTCAATCATCCAATGTTAGTTGTTTTTAGTCATTCATCTCCAGTTAGTCTTTCGATATCAGAAAAGTTATCTTATTATGTTCTTTGCTACTATAACCCCAAGGGGTATTTTCATCCTTTTGCTACTACTTTAGAACACATGTACAACTCAATATTGGTCCATTTTTTAGGCATCAACAGCATCCATAAAAAATTATTTTTGCTTGATGCTGATGTTGATTGGCTCGGCCTTTGTTGCTATGGTGGGTATTGGCTAAAAAATTCCTAATTTTGTTGAAAATGTTGAATTGATGACTAAAAAAAAATTATATATATATATATATATATATATATATATATTTGATGATAGTTTGATCGAAGAAATTAGGTGTGGGTTTATTCAATATGGTAATTGTCACAGGACTTTTTTCTGATATGCGGATTACCCTGCGATAGCGCTAAGCACCTACTTATCTAGCTACTCGATAAACCGCTTTGGAGGTTATCACCCGTGAATATGCGCAACCCAACCTACAAATTTTTTGAATGCACACAAAGGATTTACGGAAGCACCGACTTCCAACTTTTCTTCTATTGCCTCAAAAGAAAAGAATACAATCCGCCACAAGATTGTGTGCTGGAAACACCCACACTAACACTAGGTACTCCGTTCGCTAAGTGTTTGCCTCTCTAGAGTAAGCACTCTCTTGCTTCTCTTTTAGGTGTGTCTTGTGTGTCCCTTGTGTGTGTTTTCAGCCCACCCATCTTGGTATAATATATAGGAAAAGAGCCAACCAACACCCCTGGTTGCTAGGTCCTATTTCCATGGGCTTAACGCCACATGGTCCATGTAGTTGACATCCCTAACTACTAGGCTAGGTGGCGCGCTCCTACGCTGCCACATGCGTCCTCCATTACCCATGAGTGGAGATCATGGGAATAACTATCAAGTAACTTCCCATTTCCTCTCACAAGCATAACCACCCATGATTGGAGATCATGGCATGGAACATGGGAGTAACTTCCCCAAGTAACTACCCACTTCCTCTCACATGCATAACTACCCATGATTGAAGATCATGACATGGAACATGGGAATAACTTCCCAAGTAACCACCCATTTCCGTTCCTACTCTTAAGGACATGGTTGAGTCCTCTCAACCGCCAAGTTAGTGGGGAAGTTGAAGCCCACCTCTTGTGCTGCCACTTCCTACACCTTAGGAAGTAACTTCCAGCCCACTAATTCCTTGATTTTAGGAGCCACAATCCTCCTGGACATGTGCCATGATTGATGCCCACTAACACCACCCATTTCCACCATGAATCACTGCTGCGCGCCATGTCGCCCGATGCCATGCGCCATGTCGTGCATTGTTGCGCGCTACCTGTGCGCGTGCCTGCTACCTCGCAAGCGTCCCAGCTCACATGCGTGCATGTGCTAGTGCCGATGCGCTATGTTGCCCCTAACGTGCGTGTTGCATCGTTGTATCACGCCCAACTCCCGTATGCGCTCCACACATCACGCCCGTTACCCATGCGTGCGTGTCATCCCACCTTGCTTAAGCGCTCACCCGTACGCTTCTCGTTGGCATGCACCCTTGCAGCCCCATTCAAGCCTTGACATAGCGCCTTGCGCTATGCCAAGCATGCGCAAGTATCAAGGGTGTAACAATAATCACCGTTTTATTTGATTTTTTTTGTCTTTATTAGTAATTTACTTAAAGAATATTTTACTAATAAAAGAATATGGGAGTTAAGAGTATTAAAATGGGCATAAATAGCCTTATCCTAATATTAAAAGTTTTCGTATAACTAAAATAATATAACATTACTAATTATGAAACACCAAGTAATTAAACACATTACATATAGGGAACTTCAAGTACACTGTAATGATATTACGATTTTTATAAAAGAAGATTTTATGTGCAATGCAATTAAAATAAAATGAAAGTAAAAATCCTAGAGTAGAATTATGAAGAGATTAAATGTAAAAATTAATTATAACAAAGTTGATGAAGGAATAAGATTAATAAAGCCTCCTTCAAGTAAGATAGTCAATCCAAATTTAACATTGTATTGAAATATAATACACATCTATATTTTAACAATAATGCTAAACTTATAACATCTATACAACATAAATTCTACAATATGACATGACAATCTAGGTGGTAAAATCCTATTGGATATGTAATTTTCCTCATCCATTTTTACTTTTCCTCCTCCAGTGAATTTTGGCATGTAGACAGTCACGTCATGTTATAGAATATATGTTGCATGAATGTTGTAAGTCTAGCATTACTCATAATTTAATGTGACCCAAGTGCAAAGTTCAAAATTAGTTGCCATACAATAATGATTTGGTTACATTTGTAGAAGTATCATATTGAAACTTTTTAAAGGTATTATTGTTCTTTTAAAGTTTAGTCGTTTGTAAATTAAATATGAAACTAGTTAGGTTATTTTATTTATATTATTACTTAAATTATTAGTTAATAAAAACTAATCAATAATTATTAACAATGCATAATCATTGCACTATTGACACTTGGGTTGAAAGATTTAGGTCCAAAGCTCGTTAAGGTTCAAGGCTAAGGTGGGTACAGGCTTGGGTGGCCCTGCCCACATATTTATATTTAGCCCAAATCATCAGGCCCTTGAAGGCGGGGGACATGGTTAAGATTAGACATGTAAAAAAGGTCGGGCTGAGCACGAACATGACACGGTCTAGTATTAAATCATATAATATGAGTATGGCACGAACACAAACACTATAGCGGTAAGGTACAGTACAAAATGAGGATTGGACTGGACTGGACTAGACTAAAAAGTTTGGCACGATGGGCCATGCCAGTACGAAGCACGAATGGACTATGCCAAGCACGAAGCACGACAAGCGCGAATAGGGACAAATAAACACGGTTACTTTTTTAATTCATTTAATAAAACAAGTTCATTTTGAATTAAAAGAAATAAATAAATAAATCATTGGATGTCAATGAATATATCAAGGGACCAAGTTACTTTATTGTAATTTTGTAGCTATTAGAAGTCCAAGTAAATTTTTTTTTCTTTCCTTAATTTAGCAATTTAAAGTCCAAGTAAAATTTATTTTCTTTCCTTAATTTCTATTTATCTCTCATACCCTTTATATTCTTAGTTTACTTGGTCATACACTCCTATTTCATTCGTTCCCATAAATCTCTATCTCTTTCTAATTTATCTCATAATTAGATGAACTCATTTTCAATCAAAAGAAATGACACAAAATAATTCTTAACTGTAATGATGAAATATATTTGAAGAATTGTATCTTTAGTTCAAATTATTAATAAAGAATTTATTTTTTAAGAAATTTGACTAGTATATCTATATTTATTTAACTAAAATTTTAATTACTTTGAACAAAGCAAATGAAATAATTTTTAACCCAAGATAGTAATGATTAGTAAAAATAGTTTGAAATTGTTATTTATAAATTCTTAAAAAAAGTGTAGGTTATTAAAAAATTCAATTTGATTTTAAAGATAAGCCTATTTTTCTTAAAAGAGATTTTTATGGCTCTTAAATAAGGGGTTGATTAGTCTCTTTATGATACACATGTTTCATTTTAATAACAATTTAAAAGTTAAAGACAAAAAAATTTTGTATGCATTTTTTACTCCTTCGGGCCAAGTATAAAACGACACAGTCCTAGGCATGACATAATCCAGTTGGGTCGTGCCATATGGACTATGTTGGACCTCCAAAATTTTTTTAGTGTTAGGCTCGGTACGACACAAAATACTGTTTGTGTTAGGTTAAGTACGATACGAATAGTGTTATGGGCCTAAAATTTTTGGACTGTGCCAGTACGGTACGATACGTTTTACATGTCTAGTTAAGATCAAATTTTAGGCATTGGTTAAGAATGTTGTTATTTTAAGCCCTTATAAGTCTCTCTTTAAGCCCCACCTTCATTAAAAATAAATTTAAAAAATATTTTAAATAAAATTTACCAAAAGGTACATATATTTTTAGGTATATCTCATGTTTTTGCATAGATATCGTTTACTTTTTTTTGTCAATCACAAATCTTTCTTTTCCTTCGAAGACCTATTTGAATTTGATATAATTTTTTTTTTGTTTATATTGTGATTTTGAAATGATATTAAATGAATTTAAACATGTAGAATAAAATAACTAAGAAAAAGTAATTTTTTTGTTCAATCGCTACTAAATAAACATCTTCGACTTGTTCAATTTAATGTAATTAAACAACTATAATTTTACATATCTAAATAAACTATGTTTTTTAATCAAATGTAAATAATTAAATATTATCATATTCAGTTCACCATAACTGAACAACATGAACATGTGTCATTATTTAATTTTTTTTTGAAAAAAATCATAAAATTAACAATTTATAGAAGCAATGAAAAATCAAAATTTTAATTTAGTGTATTTGAAACATAATAGGAAAATCCTAGAAAAATCATATAGCTTTGATGTATACTTATCTCACCAAAAGAATAAAATCCTAGAATAACAGTAAGATAAATAGAAGATGATGAATAAAAAAATTGTAATTTTTGAAGAAAAAGTATTGAATTATTGATAACAATGAAATATTTTTCAGAATAAAGATGATTAAAAAAACCATTATAAGATATATATATATATATATATATATATATATATATATATATATATGGGGTATTCTAGGTATTATTTAAAATATACTGATAAAATTTTAATTTTTAAATATATCTTAATTAAAGTGGGGCTTAAAGAGAAATTTAAAGAGACTCAAATAACAACATTCTTGGTTAATAGTTGATCAAATTGAGGTCTTTCATACCTAACCTAATTCAAGGTTATTAATCCTTTTTTTTTTTTAAATTTCATTTCAAAATCAAGTTATGTTAGTTCTAATGCTTATGATACATGAGAATATTAATTATAGAAAATTAAGGATTTAATATTGTTTAGACCCTTTTTTTACAGCAATAAAAGACAGACAAGTCCTTATGAAAAAAAAAGGAAATTACAAAATAATCAACTCTGTCGAATTGCTTCTCAAGTGAAAGGAAGCTAGAGCTTGTCTTTAATGTCGAAAAGTAAGGGGGATGAAAAAAAAAAGGAAATTACAAAATAATCAACTCTGTCGAATTGCTTCTCAAGTAGAAGGAAGCTACAGCTTGTCTTTGATGCCGAAAAGTAAGGGGGTGTTTGTTTTTATCACTTAACACTTTTTATATCTAAACACTTTTTAGGACTTAATTTATATCACTTAAAATCATGTTTGTTTATATTTTTTACATATCTCTTAATTAGTTTTCATCTGACTTTTTTACCCTTGTAATAAAAACTAAAAATATTTGTATTATTTTTTTACAATTTTTAAAAAATTAACTAGTCAATAAAATTAAACCAAAATTCATTTTCAAATAAATGGATAGTTAATAGTATTTTTGTTACAATCTTTTAAAAATTAAATATTTGATAAAATTAATCTAAAATTCTTTTTTATTTAACTAGTTAATATTATATTTATACAATCCTCTAAAAATTAAATAATTAATAAAATCAACTAAAATTATTAACAACTATACATTTATTATTTATTATGATGATTAAATATTTTTTGTATTAATTTTACCTATTAAAAAATTGTAACAAAAAATATAATTACAGTTGGTGCCGTTACAAAGAAGAGGTAGATGGCGGCTTGGGTAGGTGATGGCTTGGGTAGAAGAGGACAGAAGATAAAATTTTTTAAATATTAATAGAGGGACTGTTTGGGTATTTTAATAGTTTAGAGAATCTGAAACAAAAAAAGTGAAATTTTTTTACTTTTTCTATTCAGATGATTCAGTCGGAAAATAAGTGATAAGTCTATAAAACAAATAGTCTAAATTATTCAACCATCTAAAATCTAAATAGATTCAGATATAAGTGAGTTAATCAAACGGGACCTAAGTCTCGTATAAATTCAGAGCGTTGGTTCACCTCACCTCGAAATCTCAAATCAAGTAGGAAGAGCTGCATTGTAGATACATAATGGAAAATCCTAAAAAAGGTTGACATTTTTGGAAGGAGGATCGGAAAGTGGAAGCAAATTGAAGAAGTTAATGATGGAATTCAAATCAAAATAAATAAACGTATAGAATCCTAATATTTTATATAGAATCAAACTTATCAAAAAAGGTGGAAGGAAACGTAGATTAGACTCTATTTGGTTTAAGTTTTGCATGAAGGATTCTTTGTAATGTCTTATTCGAGGTGATGTGAACGGTTTTTGATCTTCGAATCTAGTTAGTGTGTCCGTGTATAAAACCGGAATTGGGTGTTTTGAAAAAGAGAGAAATTAGTGTCTTTTTTTTTTTTCTAAAACCAGGACCTTTGTGAAGACTCTAGGTACTAAACTGATTATAATAGTAATAATAAAGCCTTTAGCTGATAGAATTCTTTTTTTTTTTGAATATTTATCGTAATTAATCTGCAAGGTAGGACTCTAGTATATTTTGAATATGCTTTTACTATCTAATCTCAACCATTGTTAATGACCAAAGTACCCACCAAGTGGCCTTTGATCTAAAATGCTGGGTTATATGGGCTCCACTTCTCCAATTTGTGCGAACTAGACCATAATCCAATCCAAGAGCCCTATTGATGGTTTAGGTCTATTTGGCTTGAAGAGAGTATTTACGTCTAAACCTCCAATGCTTTGTTGAATTTTGTATATTGTATATTGTATATTACATGAAGATGGCATTTGGGCTTGCGCTCCTAAATACAATGACAACCGTTGCATGGAGTACCAGCTAGCTTGATTTAATTTAATTTAAATATGTGCAATTGCATGTTGCATCACATAGACCTTTTCAATATTATATTGCATGTTATATATTGCATAAGATAGGTGCCAATGCTTAATATCATATTTCATATTGTATATAGCATGATGCATGAAGTTTTGGACTTATTTTACGGGCCTTTAAGCTTGTTTCTAAAATGAGTATCAAAAAATATGTCACATTACAAATAAATTTGAAGAACCTATACGTAGCAAAAACTTGACATATTCAAAAGAAGGATTATCTCCCAAGTATAGGAGTGTTGAAGTAATAAACCTGGCAAGATCGTGATCGGTCTATGAGAAAAGGGATTTATTAGTACAAACTAAGGATAAGCAAATATGATATGAATAATTTAAATAAATAACAAGATTATATTTTTAATAATAAATAAAGATGAAAGGCAGTATAACTGACCATTCAAATATAAAACAAAAATAAGAGGCGGTAAAACCAACCATGGAAATGGGTATTAAAACTTACCATAGCAAATCAAAGAACAATTTCATATGCAATAAACGAGATTAATTAAAATACGCAAGTAAGATAAATTAACTCAATGATAATGAAAGCTAAGGTTAGGGGATCCACCCTTGATACATCAAATAAAGATAAACTAACCCCTTTTATGATTCAATTGGAATCCACATATCATGGAGGTTCCAATCGAAAATTATATCAATTAAGCCTACTTTGTCATATGAATTATATTCACTATGTTACCAATATTTATGCCACTCTTGTAAATGGGATTCAAGCATCCAATGTGCTAATCACCATATGTCTATAACAAATGAAGGTTTCCTAACTAGACTTGTGTCGATAAGGAAAAACCATACGACGTCTATGAATGATCCAAGCATTTGATGTGCCAAGGATTGTTATCAATAGATAGAGATTTCCACTTTACGAGTGGTGTGAAGATTGATTAAAAAAGTAAATATAAAACATATAAAGTAAACAACACAAGAATATAATCTTTAAGCACATATTATGGGGTTAGAGAATCCTTATTCTCATATCAAGGGTTTCACCATATCACCTTACATGTGAAGAAATTTAGCAAGATATAATGCAATAGAGAAAATAAATTGCATGAAGAAAAGAACTACTCATAATATTAAAAGAACAATAACAAGGAAAGAACAAGATAGGAACATGATAATAAGAGATCTCAGCCAAGAGACAAGATGCTCTCTTGAGTCACAACACACTTCTATTTATAGACACGTTTGAGGGCAAAATTGTCAAATTACAAAGGGATGATTATAAAATATCTTATTGACAATTTGGATCATCACATGCATCGACTTTGACCATCAATTTTGGCACCACAATATTCATAATTTTGATCATATGTCTTCATGAAAGTCGTAGATTTTTCTCCCAGCTTTCTAGATATGATTTGGATATGTATTTCGAGAAATACAATCAAAATACGAAGACATAGTCAGACTGGGCCAGGACTATAGACAGGTTCGCTTTAAGCCCATTTTTGATCCACTAGACGCCCAAATTTCATGAAGACAATTTTGTATGCAATTTAATCAACTTTCCATCAATCAAGAATTGCATCATTCTCATCTATAAATACAAAGTTATACCCATTTTACCGAACCCGCATTAAAAACTAAAATTAAGATGAAACTAAAATAAAAGATATAAAAACTACAAATATGCTTAAGTTGAGGAATTTAATGACATAATTAATGTAATATGATGAATTAAGCTCTTATTAAACATACACATTTAAGTGTCATTACACCCCCCAACCAGCTTATTGCTAGTTGCTAGCAATTAAAGTGTTATTATTCAGTAGTGATTTATAGAATTTTATATTCAAGATGGTCATTACTCTACTTTTCTTAATTCTATCCAAATAAACAAACTCTTAACCATAATTTTTTTAATAAGTCATATATCCTTCAGTCAAGATATTAATAAACTTTCTTGTTGTGCTCAGTCAATACATGACTAGCGAGCTTTTTAGAAGGAAGCCATATCGATTCTAATATTTTTTAAGGCTAACATCCTTAGGTAGGGGTCATTAATTATTTCAATTTTTTTTTGAAACAATGCATCCTTAACCCATGTAACAACCCTTACGCTAATGACTTCCAAACTAGTTGACCTTAGGGTATTAGGTGTTAAGACACCCTTTCAAGCTTAAGACTAAGGTTGTTGATGCTTTATTTTTGCTTAGAAAATTGTGGATAGTGCAATGTTCGATCATCTTAAGCTTTCTCCTTAATCCATGTAATGAACTTTGAGCCAATAGCTCTCAAATCAGTTGGTCTTAGGGTATTAGATGTTGAAGCACCCCTGGGGCTTAATTGCTCGAATTAAGGATGCTACAAAACCAAACTTAACCAAAGTTGCTTATTTTATTTATTTCTTTTCTCTCTCTCTCTCTCTCTCTCTCTCTCTCTCTTTTTGAAATTTCCCTTTCCTTTAGTTGTTATCTTTGACAAAACAAAAGAACTGAAATATTGTGACATTTCAATTTGCAACCCATAATTATGCATCAAGGTATATGTTTGTCTAAAGAAAGGTTTATAAAATACCCACTTAATGAGTACATGAGCAAACAACTTATTAAATGATAAAGTTGTGAGAGTTCATAGATTTGAATAATTCAAATAGAAGTGAATAACACAACCTTGTTATAAAATTCAAAAATCAAAACTAAATAATAACAAGTTAGTTAGAATGCATCTCAAGAGTTCAAAAATTAATTCCTTACTTGCCATTCTAATAGATTAGTTATGAGTTAGTCCACAATTGTTTTTTTTTTAAACCATGCAAAAAGGAAATAAAAAACACACTTATATCTACTATCCTTTCCCCCCCAACCAGATTGAAACATTGTCCTCAATGTTTAAACATAGAGAGATAAAGTTTAGGAGACAATAACTGAGGCTTCAATTAATCATGAAGAAACAACTTGAAAGATACTAAAAGAAATGTAAAATAAAACAAGAAATAAGAAAAATTACCAACGAAGCATCAAATTCAGTTTGCACTTATCCTTGAGTCTCCCTGACCAATTAATATGAGTTTTTGCTTGGTCAGGTTTATAATCAACTGCTTGTAATTTGTCAAGCAGTTCCTTAGCAGTAGTAGCAGAAACAAGGATCTGTTACATCGAATGTGGGATTAAACTTTGTTCTATAGCTTCATCAACAAAATGTAACAAAGGATATTCAACTGGGCCCAAGAAGCAATTTAAAAGATTTCTTCGAAAGTACCAAAGCCACATGGTAAAGCAATAAAGACATCCGAATTGAAAAACATATATGTCATGCATTCATACATAGATGACACTCTTAATTCTTGTCCAATTGTTCTCCTAGTGATGCTTTCTATATCTAAAGCTCCAGGAATAACACCAAAAACATGACATCCTCCTAAGAATGTAGCTGTGGAGACACACCCTATTAACCCCAGGCTACCTCCCCCATAAACCAAATTAATTTTTCTCTTTGCTAAAACCTTACCAAGATGGTTTGCTGCTTCTACAAACTCTCCATTTTTTCCAGGTCGAGATTCCTAGAATATACATATCTTTTGGATTTGTCGAGCTGAGGTTCCCTCCATGTCTATATGACTCTCTAACTATGTATGTAAAAATGATGAACTAGAGACGTCATATTTAAGGAGTGCAAAAAGGTATTGAAATGATAATATGTATATGGGTAGCTCGGCTGTTTTTTGAAAAAGTTTCAATATAAAACATAGAAATTCCAAAAGGGTAGAAATAAAACATACAAAAATCACAACATGCATACATAATTCAACCAAAAGATAAAGACTTAAATTCAAAAATGACAGCAAAAAGACATAAAAATTCAAAAATGACAGTGCACATGCATATATACAGGTAGTTGTGATTGTGGCTGACATCTTTCTCTAGTTTTACGTCGAGAGATAGCTTAAACGCCTTCTATGAGTTGGGAATATGCTTCCCATTCAGTTTTCTTATAAACTGACAAACAAGGTCATTTTGAGTTAGATTCACGAAACTATAGCGTGCATACTCTTCTTGAAATTGGATCCCTAGTTTCAAGATTTCATGTTGCATAATTCCACAAGGATGCATCTTAAGAGTCAATAGGACATTGTCCAAAGACTCCTTACTTAGTCTATAGAATAATAGATTGGAGGAATAATAATTATCACCTCTATTGAATAATAAAAAACAAGAGGAATAATAGAAGAGAGAACATAATTCCCTTCCTCTAATTATGGGATACACCTAATCAAAATCCTATAAAATAGAAATCTTATCAAACTAGGAATCAGGATAAGATTTTACCCAAATCCTTTATTTAAGGAAATAATAAATAAATAAATAAACAGTAAAAATACATGATTTACATGAATCTTAATTACTCCAATATTCTGGCTTTCTACACTCCCCCTCAAGCTGGAAAGTAGATGTTTATAATTCCCAGCTTGGAACTTAAGTCTTCAAAATTTGTCCTAGGTAGAGCCTTGGTGAGAATGTCTGCAATTTGGTTACGAGTTGGAGTATGCAGAGGATTCACGATCTCGGTGTCTATCTTCTCCTTGATGAAATGGCGATCTATCTCTACATGTTTGGTTCGGTCATGGTGCGTAGGATTTTTTGCAATGCTTATTGCTACTTGATTATCACAAATCAGATTCACTGGTACATTTACTGAAATAAACAATTCACTAAGAAGTTTTCTTAGCCACATTCCTTCACAAATCCCATGAGCCATTGCTCTAAATTCAGCTTCAGCAATACTTTGAGCAACTACTGATTGCTTTTTACTACGCCAAGTTACTAAATTTCCCCACACAAACGTACAGTACCCCGAAGTAGACTTGCGATCTGTTATCGAACCTGCCCAGTCAGCGTTAGTGAAGACTTCAATCTTCATATCCGAGTTCTTCTGGAAAAATAGCCCTTTTCCTGGAGTCAGTTTTAGGTATCTCATAATTTGATAAACTGCTTTCATATGTTTCTCTGTAGGACTATTCATGAACTGACTAACCACACTGACTAAAAAACCAATATCTGGTCTAGTGTGAGAGAGATAGATTAGTTTGCCAACAAGTTGTTGATACTAACCTTTATCCACTAGGGCACTATCATCTTTGATTCCAAGTCTAACTGCTGAATCCATGGGAGTAGTTGCTGGTTTACATCCCAGTATTCCTATTTCTTCTAAAAGATCAAGGACATATTTGTGTTGTGAGACTGAAATATCCTTCTATCATCGTGCAACCTCCATACCTAGAAAATATTTAATTCTTTAATCTCAAATTCTCTGGCTAGAAGTCCCTTGAGTTTGCTTATTTCTTCTACAAAGTCCCTTGTGAGTACAATGTCATCTACATACACTATTAGAATAGATAATTTACTTCCAGGTGATCTTTTGACAAAAAGTGTATGGTCAGCTTGACATTGTACATAAACATCTAGCTTAACAACTTTGGCAAATCTGTCGAACCAAGCACATGGAGATTCTTTTAAGCCATATAGTTACTTTTTGAGTTTGCAGACTTTGTTGGTAGTAGCAGATGTGTGAAAACCGAGAGGAATTTTCATGTATACTTCTTCTTCAAGATCCCCATTGAGGAAAGCATTCTTGACATCTAATTGGTAAAGTGGCCAATCCAAATTAGATGCAACAGATAATAGAACCCGTATGGTGTTGAGTTTTGCTACAAAAGCAAATGTCTCTTGGTTGTCAATGCCATAGGATTGAGTGAACCCTTTTGCCACTGGGCATGCCTGGAACCTGTCAATGCTTCCATCAGCCTTGTGTTTGACAGTGAAAATCCACTTGCAACCCACTGGTTGTTTTCCTGGTGGCAACTCAATAATATCCCATGTCTCATTCTTTTCAAGTGCTTAAATCTCCTCCAAGATGGCTGTTTTCCATTTAGGTATTTTTATTGCCTCATGTATAGAATTGGGGACCCGTACTTGATTTAGATTGCTAACAAATGCATGAAAGTTAGGAGAAAGACCCACATAGGATACAAAATTTTTCATGGGATGTTTAGTACAAGATCTTATACCCTTTCTCAAGGCAATTGGTTTATCTAGGTCCTCACTAGGCAATTCAACATTAATGGGTTCAATGGATGTGTTACCTTGAAATTTTCAGAAGTGTCTGAACTCAGGCTGGACTCTTGACCTTGCTTATGGTGTGTCGGGTGCTTCACGCTTTCCTGTACTTTTTTCCTTCTTGAAAAAACAAACAACTCACGGTTTTTAGTAGGAGGGATGGGGATGGTTAAACCAGGAGAAGAAGAATGCTAGATAGGACTTTTGACCAGAGAGATATTTTATGGCTAGGCTCTATCTTAGGAAGTGACATTTTGAACTTGAGGAGCTTCAATTTGAGTAGTTTTAGGATATGTGGAGGATTCAGGTGCTGTTTGAGGAAATATAGAAGTATCAGATTCAAGTGCTGTTTAAGGAAATATAGAAGTATAAGGTGCTGTGGCAGCAGTAGATGTAACAGTAGGAATAATGTCCCAAAGCTGATATTCCTGAGATAAATTCTCCCCCAGAATATCAGTTTTGGTGAAATATGGTTGTTGTTCAAAAAAGGTAACATCCATAGAATTGTAAAATCATTTTGTAATAGGAGAATAACGCTTGTACCCTTTTTGATTGGAAGAATATCCTACAAAGATGCATTTGATGGACCTGGGATCAAGTTTACTCCTATTATGTGAATGAATATGGACATATGTAGAACACCCGAACACTTTCATGGGAATGGTTAAGATAATTCTAGTGTTTGGATAAGATTTTAGGAGTTCCTGACTTGGAGTTTGAAAGTTGAGAACTTTAGAGGGCATTCTATTTATGAGATAAGCTGCTGTCAATACTGCTTCTCCCCAAAAATGTTGAGGAACATGAGTAGTGAACAGTAGAGACCTGGCAACCTCAAGAAGGTGCCTATTTTTTCTTTCAGCTACTCCGTTCTGTTGGGGAGTATTAACACAAGAACTTTGATAAACTATCCCCTAACTCAAAAGATAATCACCTAAGATTGAGGCAAAATATTCTTGTGCATTGTCAGTTTTCAACACTGGTATTTTTGTGTGAAATTGAGTTTGTATCATAATGTTGAAATTTTTAAATATTTGACCTGCTTCAGATTTATCTTCATAAGGAATATCCATGTGACTCTAGTATGATCATCTATTAGAGAAATAAACCATTGAGTTCCAGTTAAATTTTTAATTCTGGATGGTCCCCAAATATCAGAGTGAATCAAAGAAAAAGGATGTGATTTTTTATATGATTGGGCTGGGTAAGAATTTCTCACATGTTTGGAGAATTGACAAACTTCACAAGAAAATTTGTTTGAACTTTTATTCTTGAATAATAAAGGAAAAAGTTTCTCAAGATAGAGAAAATTTGGATGACCTAACCGATACTGATATAACATGATGTCACTATCTTTATTGGAATTAAAACATGAAAAAAGTTGTATTTGGACACTGACTTGCGGACTCGACCTTGAGAGCTTGTCTTCCTATGGAATCAACAACTTTGAGGAGATAAAGTCTCGAGCACACCTCAGCATTGCCAATGGTCATCCCCGAATCCAAGTCCTGAAATTCACAAAGATTAGAAAGAAATTTAACACTGCAATTTTGATCATGGGTCAGCTTATTAACGGACAATAGATTGCAATTGTGTTTTGGTACCAATAAAACTAAATTGTGAGTTAATTGGTTTGAGATGTAAACAGACCTAATTCCAACAACTTTAGATAATGAACCTTCTGCAATTCTAACTGTAAGTCCCTTATTGCAAGGCTTATAATTTTCTAAAATAGAAACATCACCTGTCATATGATCTGAGGCACCATAATCCACTATCCATAGCCCTGGTTTTACTTGTTTTACAGTAAGAGCATTTATGTGATTACCTGTTTGAGCTAAAGAAGTTGAACCAATCACATTGGAGGTATTATTCTGTGATTGACTGAACATTTTCTGAAGCAGTTCTATTTGTTCTTTGCTGGACAGGTTTGGTTATGAAGATGTGGAATTGTTATTGGCAGATGCGAGATGTCCACGACTCTCTTTATCATTTGAAAAACGTACAGGTTTCCAATCTGCTAGCTTTCCATGGATTTTCCAGCAAGTGTTCTTGGTATGACCAGGTTTATGGCAGTGATCACACTAAGGCTAACCTTTCCTTGATTTGTTATCATTTTTTACAGGTTGTTGAGATTCACGTGCAACCAAAGCCGATCCTTCACCAATAAATTAGGAACTTGATGATCCCATCATTACCTTTCGTCGACCTTCCTCCAAACGAACTTCTGAGAAGGCTTCTCGAATGTTAAGTAATGGCTTTGAACCTAAAATTCTTCCCCGTACTTCATCAAGGTCTTTGTTTAAACCCATCAGGAATTTAAACACATGTTTCTTCTCGACAATCTATTTGTAACGTGCTTCATCCTGGGGACACGTCCATTCATGTACTTCAAACATATCAATTTGCTGCCATTGACGCTTGAGGGAACTTAAGTACTGGGTGACACATGATTCTCCCTGCCGAATTTCATGAAGAACACTTTTAATAGAAAATAGTTATGATGTATTCTCAGAACTGGAATAACTTTCTTTGGCAGCATCCCAAATCTCTTTTGCTGTACCATAGAGAAGAAAATTTTCTCCTATATCGTTGGTCATAGAATTGATCAGCCAGGACATGACCATATTATTTTCTGATTTCCAAACTTTGAATGCTAGATCTTCTTTCTTTAGGGTGGCCACTGCTCCAGTGAGGTAATCATCTTTGCCTTTCCCACATATGAACATCATAACAGATTGGGATCAATGGAGGTAGTTATGTTCATTCAATTTATGGCATGTGATGGGAAGAAAGTTGCTCTTAGATCCTCCATTAGAACTTGTGATGACAGCCCCTAGGTTGGAAGTGACCTCGGATGTGGAGCCTTGTCTTTCAATAGCCATCCCGTATTTTGTCATTAAAAAAAAGTTTCAAAGTTGCTCTGATACCATACAGAATAATAGATTGGAGGAATAATAATTATCACCTCTATTGAATAATAAAAAACAAGAGAAATAAATAAAGGAGAGAACGTAATTCCCTTCCTCTAATTATGGGATACACCTAATCAAAATCCTATAAAATAGGAATCTTATCAAACTAGGAATCAGGATAACATCTTACCCAAATCCTTTATTTAAAGAAATAAATAAATAAACAGTAAAAATCCATGATTTACGTGAATATTAGTCACTCAAATATTCTGGCTTTTTAAACAGTCCATTCTTGATGAATTAAATCTTATCCTCTCAACTGTTAAACACAAATCCCAAAGAGCGACATCGCTGGTTACAAGTCCATCTTACACATTTGTAACAGGCTTGTAATCTTTTCACTCTTTGATTTTTGCTGTAAGAGCTTCTTCCTAAACTTGGCATATGAGAAACAAAACCATTTGGAGACTTACAAGATAATTGATGAAAACTTAAATATGTATGTTTAATAAGAGCTTAGTTCATCATATTGCATTAATAGTGTTATTAAATTCTTCAACTTAAGCATATTTGTAGTCTTTGCATCTTTGGAATTAACTTCCTCTTAATTTTGATTTTGTTACAGGTTTGGTAAAATAGGCAGAACTCTTTATTTATAGATCAGAATGGTGCAAATCTTAATGTTTTGGAAAGCTGATTCAATTATCTACAAGATTGCATTTCACAAGTATCATCAAATATGGGCTCTTAGTGGACCAAAATTTGGCTTGAAGTGAACCCATCTATAGTCTCAGCCCAGCTTGACTAGGCCTCAGTATTTAGACCGTATCTCTCAAAATACGTATCCAAATTGGACAAATAAATATGTTCTAGAAAGCGGAGAGAAATATCTACAACTTTTATGAAGACATATGATTAAAATGCTCAATATTTCAATGTCAAAATCGGTGGTCAAAGTGGTGTACCTAATGATCCCAATGGTCAAAGTTAGTTCACCTAATATTTGACAACTATTCCTTTGTAATTTGATAAGTTTGCCCCTGAATGTATCTATAAATAGAGGTGCCTTGTGACCCATTAGGACATCTTGGCCTTGGCTGGATCATCTTGGCCTTTGCTGGGATCTTGTATTGTGTTTCTCTCTTGTGTTTTAATGTTATTAATGAATTTCCTTTTTCTTGCATTTTGTGTTTTTTCTCTTATAATGTCTTGCTAATTTCTCTCTTGCTAAGGTGAAAGGGTGAAACCCTTGATATGAGAGTAAGGATTCTCTAACCCTTAATATGTGCTTAATAATCATAATCTTATGTTGTTTATATGATTTATATTTATTTTCTTAATCAATCTTGACACCACTCGTAAAGTGGAGGTCTTGATCCGTTGTAGATAATTCTTGGCACATCAAATGCTTGGATCCTTTCTAGATGTCGTATGGTTCTTTATTACCGACACGAATCTAGTTAGGAACCTTGATTTGTTGTAGATATATGGAGATTGGCACATTGGATGCTTGAACCCATTTACAAGAAGTGGTATAAATTTGGTAATGAAACAAATATAATTCATATAACTAAAATGGGTTAATTATCCTTATTTGAAATATCAAGGACGGATCCGCTAACCTTAGCTCTCATTATTATTATGTTAATTTCTCTTGTGTTTTAGTTATTCTCATTTATTAACTTGTTCTTTACTTATACTTGTTGATATTATCTTGTCACCTCTTCGAATCATCTATATCACATTTTCTTAGCTTATAATTTGTAACGCTTAAATTCCCTTCCTTGTGGATCGACCCCGGTCTCACCGGGTTTATTACTTCGACACTCCTATACTTGGGAGGCAATCCATTTTTGGATGTGTCAAGTTTTTGGCACCATTGCCGGGGAGGGTAAAATTTGGCGTGCAAAATTGTAGGTGTTCTCTTTTCTCATCTTAGATCTTAATTTCTTGTGTGTTCATCTTTTCTTCTCTTGCTGTCTCTCTTCCTTGCATGAAAATTTGGTCACGAACATCTAGTGGTAGACTTGTTAGAAAAACATCATCTTCCTTAGAAAACATGGCTGACAATCATGTGAAAATATTCACGGATAAAGGGGACAACCGTTCACAACAAAATGATCAAAACCAACGAAGAACCCTCAGAGACTACATGAATCCGGTAAGGACTAGTGCACCATCTTGTGTAGTTTCTCCTCCAGATTCAATCCATTTCAATTTCAAACCAAGTTTTGTTCGACTTCTACCCACTTTTCATGGCCTTGACATGGAGAACCCATATTCGCACTTAAAACTCTTTGAAGAGGTATGTAGCTCCTACACTGACCGAAATTGTAGCATAAACACCATTAGATTAAAGCTTTTTCCTTTTTCTTTAAAAGATAAAGTTAGAACATGGCTATAAAATTTGAGGTCGAATTCCATCAGTTCATGGGATGAGATGAAACAACAATTTTTGAAAAAAAAATTTCCCACCTATTGAACAAATTCTCTTAAAAGACAAATTTCCGATTTCTCTCAAAAACAAGGGGAAACCCTTTACCAATGTTGGGATAGGTATAAAGAACTACTTAATACCTATCCTCACCATGGTTTTGAGACTTGGAGAGTAGTTGCACACTTCTATGAAGGGTTAACACCTCAAGATAGGCAACTAGTGGAATTAATGTGTAATGGAGAATTTTAAGAAAAAGACCCTGAGGAAGCACTTGACTTCCTAGATTCCTTGGCAGAAAAGGCACAAAATTGGGACACTGCTGGCACTATGAGGTACCAGGCAAGGCCCCAACCTCGATATCCAATAGAGGTATTTACAACCATAGGGAAGACCATGACCTTCAAGCCAAATATGCATCCCTAGCTAGAAAAGTTGAGGCTTTAGAAATGAAAAAGAGTGGTCAATTGAATTCTATTCAAAAAAATGTCTGTAACATTTGTGATGACAATGACCATCTACTGATGATTGCCCAACTTTGCCTGCCTTTAGGAATGTCTCCATGAAGAAGCCAATGCCTTGAACACTTTCAAAAGGCCAAATCACAATCCATACTCACAAACCTACAATCCTGGTTGGAGAAATCATCCAAATCTTAGTTGGAAAAATGATAATCATGCACAATCTTCACAAGTCCCTTTTCAAACACGAAAAAATTTTCAAAATTCTCATGATCATGCATATGCTCCTCCTCTTAGGAATGACTTTGAAGAGACATTGCATTCATTCATTACAGAGCAAGAGACTTTCAATAGTCAAACTGCTCAAACATTAGCAAATTTGTCAGAAACTCTTCCAAAATTTGTATCTACATTTAGCAGCCAAGAGAAGGAAAATTTCCTTCTCAAACATTGCAAAACCCCAAAGATCAATCTAACTCAAATGCAGGAAGTTCAAGTAACCATTACTTTGACCAAGCCAAGTCAATCATGACCCTTCGCAATGGTAAGATTGTTGAAAAACACATTCCTGACCCTTGTGAGAAAGAAGAAGAATCGATCTCTAAAGGGCAGGAAGAGGTTACCAAACCAACACCTAGCGAAGAGGAAACCAAATCCTCATCTGTGCCTCCATTTCCTCAAGCATTAGCTACACAAAAGAAGCAAACTCATAATTTTGAAATCTTTGAAATTTTCAAACAGGTAAAGGTCAACATTCCCTTGCTTGATGTGATCAAACATGTACCTTCTTATGCAAAATTTTTGAAAGACTTGTGCACTGTGAAAAGAAAACTGAATGTGAAAAAGAAGGCCTTTCTAGCTGAGCAGGTAAGTGCTATTCTTCAAAATAATAATACAGTGAAATATAAGGATCCAGGTTGTCCTACAATTTCATGTGTTATTGGAGACCATAAAATTGAACAAGCTTTACTTTATCTTGGTGCTAGTGTGAATTTGCTTCCATACTCGGTTTTTCAAAAACTCAATCTAGGTGAGTTAAAACCGACTTCTGTGACTCTTTTGTTTGCTGATAGATCAATTAAAGTACCAAGAGGAGTAGTAGAAGATGTATTAGTTCAAGTCGATAAATTCATTTACCCAGTGGATTTTATCGTCTTGGACACACAACCAGTGGAAGTAAGCAATTCAATTCCTGTTATTTTAGGGCATCCATTTCTAGCTACCTCTAATGCTTTGATTAATTGCAGGAATGGAGTCATGAAGCTATCATTTGGGAACATGACATTGGAATTTAATGTTTTTAATATGTGCAAACAACCAAATGAAGAAGAAGATGAAATTGACGAGGCCAATGTGAATTGAATCTATTGTGGAAGATCACATCCAAAAAGGGAGTTCTTCTGACCCTTTGGAAACTTGTCTAGTGAATTCATTAGAACCAAGCATGGAACTAGAGTCTGATCTTTCTGATATATGTTCTTTATTGGATTGTGCACAGGTGATGGAAAAAGGCCCAAAATCAAGATTTGAAGAATTGGGGCAAATGAATGAAAGCAAGGAAGATGAAGCTCCCAAGTTAGAATTGAAGCTCTTGCCTGAAGGACTGAAATATGCATATCTTGGGGAGAATCAGACATATCCAGTGGTAATTTCTTCATCCCTCACATGCGAGCAACAAGGTAAGTTGATAGAAATGCTTAAAAGGCATAAAAATGCAATTGGGTGGACTTTAAAAGATATAAAAGGCATTAACCCTTTAATTTGCACACATAGAATACATTTAGAGGAAAATGCCAAAACATCTCCAACAACCTCAAAGAAGATTAAATCCACACATGAAAGAGGTCATTAGGGCTGCAGTTCTCAAACTACTTGATGTGGGAATTATCTATCCTATTTCTGATAGTAAGTGGGTAAGCCCTACACAAGTAGTACCTAAGAAATCTGACATTACAGTAGTTAAAAATGAAAAGGGTGAATTATTGCCAACTCGTGTCTCATCTAGTTGGAGGATGTGCATTGATTATAGAAAATTAAATGCTGTCACTAGAAAAGACCATTTTCCCTTACCCTTCCTTGACCAAATTCTTGAAAGAGTAGCAGGAAACCCCTACTACTGCTTTCTTGATGGATACTCAGGCTACTATCAAATCCCCATTGCACTTGAAGACCAAGAAAAGACCACATTCACGTGCCCCTTTGGCACTTTTGCATTTAGGAGAATGCCTTTTGGACTTTGTAATGCTCCAGCTACTTTTCAAAGATGCATGCTAAGCATTTTTAGTGATATGGTCGAGCATTGTTTAGAAGTTTTCATGGATGATCTAACTGTCTTTGGAAACTCTTTTGATAATTGTCTTGGAAACTTAGAAAAAGTCTTAAAAAGGTGTGTAGAAAAAGGTCTTATTTTGAATTGGGAAAAATGTCATTATATGGTCACTTCAGGAATTGTCTTAGGTCATGTAGTGTCTTCTAAAGGAATTGAAGTGGACAAAGCAAAAGTGGAATTAATTTCCCATTTGCCTCCACCAAAAACAGTTAAAGAGGTTCGTTCATTCTTAGGGCATGCTGGATTTTATAGGAGGTTCATAAGAAATTTCAGTGCTATATCTAAACCTCTTTGTAACCTCTTAATAAAAGATACTTCGTTTGAATGGACTCAAGAATGTCAAAATGCCTTTGATAATTAATTGGACTTTTAACAACTGCTCCAATTATGCAATCTCCTGATTGGTCCTTGCCTTTTGAATTGATGTGTGATGCAAGTGACTATGCCGTTGGTGCTGTCTTAGGACAAAGAAAGAAGGTAAGCCTTATGTCATATACTATGCAAGTAGGACTTTAAATGATGCGCAAATGAATTACACAACAACTGAAAAAGAAATACTTGCAGTAGTATTTGCATTGGACAAATTTCGTTCTTATTTAATTGGTTCTCCCACAATTGTTTACACTACAGCAGCTGTGAAGATATTTTAATGTCTAAACAGGATGCAAAACCTAGATTGATACGGTGGATCTTATTGCTCCAATGAATTTAATCACAAGAAGATAGAAATGAGCTGAAAAAGGTCGTGCTGATCATCTTTCAAGACTAACGACAGAGACCCATCAATGAAACTTCACCTATCAATGATTCTTTTCCTGATGAATTTTTATTTTCCGTTGCTATTGTACCTTGGTTTGCTAACATTGTAAATTTTCTTACGACAGGAAAAATGCCACCTCATTGGAATGCTCAAGACAAAAGAAAATTTTTAACCGAGGTGAAAAATTTTTACTGGGATGACCCAGATCTGTTCAAATATTGTCCAGACCAAATAATGAGAAGATGCATACCCGACAATGAGGTAAGTAGTGTCATTAACTTTTGTCATTCGGAAGCATGTGGAGGACATTTTTCATCTAGAAAAACAGCTACTAAGATCTTACAATGTGGATTTTATTGGCCCACCTTATTTAAAGATGCACATGCATTTTGCAAAACGTGTGAAAATTGTCAAAAAATTGGGATCTATTTCAAAAAGAAACATGATGCCGTTGAATCCCATTCTTGTCGTTGAAATCTTTGACTGTTGGGGTATTGATTTTATGGGACCCTGTCCACCGTCATTTGGTTTTGTGTACATCCTTGTTGCAGTAGACTATGTTTCAAAATGGGTCGAGGCAATTCCATGTCGAAACAATGATCACAAAACAGTTGTCAAATTCTTGAAGGAGAATATCTTAAGTAGATTTGGAATTCCTCGAGCCATTATTAGTGATGGGGGTACACATTTTTGTAACAAACCATTTGAAACTTTAATGAAGAAATATGGAATAACCCATAAAATTTCTACACCTTATCACCCACAAACAAGTGGACAAGTTGAATTAGCTAATAGGGAGATAAAACAGATCTTAGAAAAAACGGTTAACCCAAATCGTAAAGATTGGTCTTTAAGACTTAATGATGCACTCTGGGCTTACCGAACTGCTTTCAAAACATCATTGGGAATGTCTCCTTATAGATTAGTTTATGGAAAACCTTGTCACTTGCCAGTGGAATTGAACATAAAGCTTATTGGGCCATTAAAACATTTAACACAAACTTGAATGATGCTTGCAAGTTACGAAAACTCCAACTGAGTGAACTTGAAGAAATCAGGAATGAGGCTTATGAAATTCTAAAATCTACAAAGAAAAAATGAAGGTTTTTCATGACAAATCCATTGTTAGAAAATCTTTTGAACCTTCACAAAAAGTTCTTTTGTATGATTCAAGATTGCATTTGTTTCCTGGTAAACTTCGGTCTCGTTGGACTAGGCCTTTCATTGTTAAAAATGTTTTCCCTCATGGAGCAGTTGAAATTGAGAACCCAAAGAATGGTAATGTGTTTAAAGTTAATGGACAACGGTTAAAACCATTCTTTGAAAATTTTGCCCCAAACGAAGAGTCCATTGCTTTAATCGATCCTTTTTAAGGATTGATTTTTCCCAGTCAAGTGGCGGATACAGTACTCCGTGACTATTAAAGTCGGTTTTTCAGTTCCCTAAAAACTGTTGGTTGCATCTATTTTCTTTTCTTCTCTCTCATTTTCTTCACATGGATACCATTCTCTCAAAATTGCACAAACATTTTCCCTCTCTTCCTCAAAATGATTTGCTTAAAAGTTATAAAGCTCGTGCAGAAAGACTAAGGTTGTTGATGCGTAAAGGTATTCCTGCTGATTTAAGATGGTTAATTGAAGCCAAGGTTCGATTCTCTTGTGAGTTTTCAGATAATCTTGTTTCCCATATGCCAGGTTTGGGAAAAAGCTCTTATGCTAAAAAGCGAAGAGCGAAAAGGTTACAAGTTTGTCCCAGCTGTGCAAGATGGACTTGTAACCAACGTTGCCGCTCCTTGGGATATTTGTCTAACAATCGAGAGGATAAACTACAGTTCATCAAGAATGGACTGAGTAAGGAGTCTTTGAATGATATCCGAACGACTCTTGAGACGCATTCTTGTGGACTTGTGCAGCGTGAAATTTTTAATTTGTGGACACAATTCCGAGATGAGCAGGAACGCTATAGTCTTGGGAATCTGACTCAAAACGACCCTGTTTGCCAGTTTATAAGAAAACTGGATGGGAAGCAAATCCCCGACTCATAGAAGGCGTTTCAGCCGTTACTGGACGTAAAACCAGAGGACGATGTAAGCCACAATCACAACTACTGTACACTGCATGCGTGCCATCATTTTGAAATTTTAATACTCATTGCTGGTCATTTTTGAATTTGTACTTTTGTTTTGACTTATGGTTCTTATTTAATCAGCTTTTTTATTGACCTTTTTTTTGCCATCATTATTGCAACTTTTTCAACACAACAAAATCCGAGCTACTAGATAGATATCCTCCTTAACATACCTTTTGCACTCCATAAATACCATATCTCTTGTTCTTTTCTTCACACATAGTTAGAGAGTTGCATAGACATGGAGGGAACTTCAAAACGTCGAATCCAAAGGATATGTGTATTCTGTGGGATCTCGACCGGGTAAAAGTTAGGAGTTTATAGAAGTAGCAAATTACCTTGGTAGACTACTGGCTGAAAGAAAGATTCATGTGGTTTATGGGGAGGTAGCCTCGGGTTAATGGGTGGTGTGTCAACAGCTGCACAGTAGGGGGTACTCAGTCTTAGGAGTTAGTCCTAAAGCTTTGGCTGTAGAAAGTATTGTTGGGAAAAATGGTGGGAAGGAGTTACAGGTCTCCTTAGCATGAAACGCATGGCCCATTGCTCATCAATTCAGATCCTTTATTGCTTTACCAGGTGGCTTGGCACTCTGAAGAAATTTTCAAAATTGCCTCTTGGGCCCAACGAATCTCCATCAAAAACCCATAGTTTGTGAATGTCAAACATTTCTTTGATCCTTTGATAAGTTTTGTTGATGCAGCTGTTGGAGACAGAATTTTATCCCCTCATTCAGCGAGAAAAGATCCTTATTTCTGCCACTTCTGCTGGTAAGCTACTTGACAAATTACAAGAAGTTGAGTATGAACCTGACCCAGCTAGTACTCAAATTAATTGGGCAGGAGGGCAAAACAAAAAGTGCAAATTGGATCTGAATCTCCGTTTATAATTTTTCTCTTGTCCTTTATTTTATTTTATTTTAGCATGTTATTTTATGAGTCTTTCAGGTCATCTCTCTTGAATAACAGAAGCTTCAGGTAATGTCTCCTATACTTTATCTCTCTACATTTAAACATTGAGGACAATGTTTCATTTGGTTGGGGGGGAAGGATAGTAGACATAAGTGTGTCTTGAAATTTTATTTTTGCTTGCAAAAAAAAAAAAAAACGAGTTAGTAATTAGATTCAGAGTGCGGTGTAAGGAGTTCAAATCCTCTGAGACGCATTCTGGGTCAGGAATGGCAGAGTAGGGAGGACCAGTTTGAACTCTTGAAACCCATTCTAACCAATTTGTCATTTTATTCTTGCATTTTGTAAGACTTATTTGATATTATTTAGTCTTGATTTTTGAATTTTATAACAAGGAGGTCTTATTCATTTCACTTTGAATTATTCAAATCTATGAACTCTCACAACCTTATCATTTAATAAATTGTGTGCTTATGTACTCATTAAGCAAGTATTCATGAACCTTTCTTCACACACACACATACCTTGATGCATGATTGTGGTGGCGAAATGAAATATTGTAATATTTGAGTTCTTTTGTTTTGTTTAGGATAACAACAAAAGGAAGGGGAAAGTTAAAAAAAAAAAAAAAAAATGAAAAAAATGAAAAATGAAAAAAAAAAAAGAGAGAAGCAATGGTGGATAAGTTGGTCTTGTAGCCTCTTAATTCGAGCAATTAAGCCCGAGGGGGGCTCAAACACCTTAATACCCTAAGACCAACTGGTTTGGGAGCTATTGGCCCAAAGCTCGCTACATGGATTAAGGAGAAAGCTTAATGGGATTGAACATTGCACTATCCACAAGTTTCTAAGCAAAAATAAAGCATCGGCAACCCGAGTCGTTAAGCTCGTAGGGGTGTCTTAACACCTAATGCCCTAAGGCCAACTGGTCTGGGAGTCATTAGCCTAAGGCTCGCTACATGGGTTAAAGATGCATTCTTTCAAAAAAAAAAAAAAAGAGAAAAAAAAAGAAAAAAATGTATAAAATGAATGAATATCCCCTACCTAAGGTTGTTAGCCTTAACAAATACTAAAACCGATATGGCTTATTTCTAATAAGCCCCATAGTCATGTGTCAACTGAGCACAAAAGAAGGTTTGCGGATATCTTGACTGAAGGGTACATGAGTCATTTAAAAAAAAAAAATCACTTGAGAGTTTGTTTATTTGGATAAAATCAAGGAGAGTGCAATCATGACCACCTTGGATGTAAAATTCTATAAATCACTTCTAAATAATAACGCTTTAATTGCTAGGGACTAGCAATAAGCTAGTTGGGGGGTGTGATGAACACTTAAATATGCATGTTTAATAAGAGTTTAGTTCATCATATTGCATTAATAGTGTCATTAAATTCCTCAACTTAAGCATATTTGTAGCATTTGCATCTTTGGAATTAATTTCTCTTAATTTTGGTTTTGTTACAGGTTCGGTAAAATGGGCATAACTCTCTATTTATAGATCAGAATGGTACAATTCTTAATGTTTTGGAAAGCTGATTCAATTGTCTACAAGATTGCATTTCACAAGCATCATCAAATTCGGGCTCTTAGTAGACCAAAATTGGGCTTGAAGTGAACCCATCTACAGTCTCGGCCCAGTCTGACCAGGCCTCAGTATTTGGACCGTATCTCTCAAAATACGTATCCAAATTGTGCAAATCAATATGTTCTAGAAAGCTGAGAGAAATATCTACAACTTTCATGAAGACATGTGATTAAAATTCACAACATTTCGATGTCAAAATTGATGGTCAAAGTCGGTGCCTAATGATCCCAATTGTCAAAGATATTTACAACTAATATTTGACAATTATGCCCTTGTAATTTGACAAGTTTGCCCCTGGATGTATCTATAAATAGAGGTGCCTTGTGACCCATTAGGGCATCTTGGCCTTGGCTGGAACATTTTGGCTTTGGCTAGGATCTTGTATTGTGTTTTGTGTGTTTATGTTATTAATGAATTTCCTTTTTCTTGCATTTTATTTTCTTTCTATTATAATGTTCTTCTAATTTCTCTTTTGCTAAGGTGAAAGGGTGAAACCCTTGATATGAGAATAAGGATTCTCTAACCCTTAATATGTGCTTAATAATCTTAATCTTATAATGTTTATTCAATATGATTTATATTTAATTTCTTAATCAATCTTGACACCACTCGTAAAGTGGAGGTCTTGATCCATTGTCGACAATCCTTGGCACATCAAATGCTTGGATCCTTTCTAGATGATGTATGGTTCTTCCTTACCGACACGAATCTAGTTAGGAACCTTGATTTGTTGTACACATATGGTGATTGGAACATTGGATGCTTGAACCCATTTACAAGAAGTGGTATAAATATTGGTAATGAAACAAATATAATTCATATAACTAAAATGGGTTAATTATCCTTATTTGAAATATCAAGGGCGGATCCCCTAACCTTAGCCTTCATTGTTATTGTGTTAATTCCTCTTGTATTTTAATTATTCTATTGTTTATGAACTTTTTATTTTATTTACTATGGTAGGTTCTACCACCTTATGAAATTGTTCTTTAATTTTACTATGGTTGGTTATACCACCTATTTCCATGGATGGTTTTACCTCCTCTTGCTTTTTGTTTTATATTTGAATGGTCGGTAATACCGCCTAACATCTTACATATTTATTGATATTATCTTATCATCTCTTCGAATCATCCATATCACATTTGCTTATCTTACAATTTGTAACGCTAAAATCCCCTTCCTTGTGGATCGACCCCGGTCTCACCGGGTTTTATTACTTCGACACTCCTATACTTGGGAGACAATCCTTTTTCGGATGTGTCACTACTCCGTGGTCTTTAGACCTTCTTATCCTTCATGTCTTCTGTTGGGTAACCTTCATACCTTCTTCAGTCTCCTCAAACTTTGCCTCTGCTAGGTTCCATGTCCTTCTTTCGAACATTTTTCATGCTTCTTTCATCTTTTTTTCATCTTTATATTCAATAGGCTTCATGCCTGACTATTCTTAATTCTATTCTTGATCCCTTTTGGTCTGTTGGGGAAATTCTTCATTTGTCATGTTCTAATATTCTTCATTATCGACTCCTTTTGCATTCATCATTCTCTTCACTATGGAGTTCTTGTCACGTTATTGATTCTTTGACTCACTAGGGATTCTTCCATTGTCTTTCCAAGTTCCTACGAAATTCAAATATTTCTTGATGATGTAAAATCAATTAAAATTTTTATCTTGCTCAATGCGCTCTTCAACAAACTATTTTCAAGTATTTGGAGGAATTCTTCCACGTGATTTCGGTCGAAGATTCTATTGACTGATGTTGCTCTTATTCCTTTACGAGTTGCTAACTATTGCCATAATCGGATGCTTGTTCACCGGTTTTGTTCGAAAATTCCTTTGGTGTCTTAGGGTCAATGCAAAGTGCTTCTTTTTTCTCTTTTCTCTTTCCTCTCTCTTTCCCTTTTTTTTCTCTCTTCTCTCTCTTTTTTCCCTTTTCTTTCTTTTTCTTTCTTTTTTCCTCTCTTTTTCTTTCCTTTTTTCTTTCTTTTTTTTTTCTTTACCAATCTGCTCCATATTAGCTGGCTGTCAAATAGCCATCCAATGTTTTGACTATCGGCTGATGGTTAAGGGCTTGTATAAAGCCCGTTCATCCTCTTGTCGGTTCATTCGTGTGTAACATATTTCATTCTTCATCTGATTCAATTTTAGTTTTCTCCTACGTGTTCGTCTCAACTTCCTCTTTCCAATGGCAGGCCGTCCAGTTCATCTTGACTTGAATGAGAGTGATCCATTCTAGAAATCAACATTGAAGGGCTTCTGAAGGACCAAGAGGTGCCTGTTGTATACAATATGGCTTCTCACATGATCAGCCTAGTATGTATTCTTCTTCACTCTTCAGTTTCCCATTTTCTATAATTTTTCTAGGTATGTATCCATGTAGAGGCTTCCATTTCTTGCCTTAGGACTACCTCGAGAACAAGATGGGTCTTTTTTCAAAGCCCATAGTTGGTTTTTATAGATAAAAAATGTGGTTGTTAGAAATAAGATTGCTGCTATCAGCTTCTATGAGTTTCTTACTTGTCTTCCACATGCTTATCAGTACACTAATCGTCGAGCGTTAGCCACTTTATATGAGAGGTGAATGGACATGACCCACATATTCCATCTTCCAGTCGGTGAGATGACTATCATGCCTCTTGATATTGCCGCTCTGATTGGCCTTCCATGTGGTGGCGAGGTCATTCCTATTAATGCTTGTATCACATACTCAAGGGATCAGTAAAACTTAATCTGACAGCTTCTTAGGTGTGAGGTAAAGGTAAAGAATAATGTTGCAATTTAGTATGCTCCCCTGTATGAGTATTGCAGGAGGAGATCCAACCTAACTCCAATCGAGGTGGATTAGTATGCACGTAGCTTCATCGTGTATCTACTTGGTTTAACACTCTTTGCCAATGCATCAAACACCGCCTTCTTGACCCTTCTCCCTACCCTCCAAGATCTCGACTGAGTAAGGGATTTCGACTAGGGTCATGCTGCTCTCGATCAGCTATATTTCGATTGGATCATGCTTGTCGAGGTGTTTCTAGGATTACTGGGTTTGCTCCACTTCTTAAGGTAACTTCTTTCGTTTTCTCCATCTTTGTGTTTTGTTTGTATGAATTCCATTTCTGATTCTATCTCATTCATGATAGATGTGGGCATATGAGCTAGGAGTTCTACCATCCCCACTCCCCCCTTGTGAGGACCTTTATTTCCTGCGGATGAAGAGGTGGGCTACACATCGTGCAAAGCTCAAAAGGTCCATGAGCTAGACTTCTTTCATGATTACATTCATACGATGACCTGGGACAAGGTCAAAGACATTATAGTCAATATTGCATTTACATCACAATCTTACCATGCTTCTTTATTCTTCGTAGATTCACTCCCAGTGGTAGGGGCCCGAGGAGAGTTGGTCGGCGGCTATGACCGTCACCTCCTTATTCAACTACTACCGCATTCTTCTACGTTGCGTGAACAACATGATGTGGTATTTAGGTGATCATGTGTGGGATTGGTTCGAAGGCTCATCATGTTGTTTGATTCATCCACCAACAGTTTTGGTGATAAATTCAGCTGATTTGGCCGTGGAGCCAAAGGTTTCGATTACACAATCGAGATTCATTTGAACACGATCGAGTTCCCATTGATGACGACTTCTCATATCGATTGGGTTCGAGCCACCTTGTTACACACTAGGCCTGGCTGATCTACTAATAAAACGCCTCATCCCCCTATTGTGTCTAGCTGTATAAAAGCTCTTCCACTCATTGTGGGAAGAGATCAAGAGCCTCCTTTACAGGTACTGGCACATCAGCTTCCTATTTTGATGCCACTCAATGGCCATATCCACCTCCAACTCCTTTAATTGCCTCGGCTATTTCAACCAACCAAGTGATCGATGACCTCTAGGCTTATCCCAGCAATGTCATCTACACATGGGATGTTAGTGGACAGATCAGTGGTTATGTGATCACTAAGGATCCGACCATGCCTGATCCCTTCGTACCATAAGATACCACTCTAGTAGGTCTTCTACTTAAATATTCCTTAAGTTTTTTTCATTCTTTAATCAATTATTGATAATAAAATGCAATATGATACAGGTACCATGATCTTCCATGTAGCGAGTTTTTCGTATGCAGGCCGCTTCTCATGGATATGTTTTACAGATGTCACATCAGTATCAGGTAAAGTACCCCTCCATGCTTCATGTATGCATGATTTCTATCTTAATAGTTTTTCTAACTATGTGGTTATTTTGTTTGGTTAGACGAGTCGTTAGGAGCTTGGTCGTATGGAGTAGGAGGTTGAGAGTCTTCAGGCTCAGGTTTCTGCTTTCTCCTTTGATATTGACAATGATGGCAATGAGTAAGGATCGTCACCACTGGCTTCTTTCATGATTTCTTTTATTCATTTTGCTTCCATGTATGAACTTGTTAGACAACTGACTAACAGCTAGCAAATGATCAACCGTTTGTCAAATAGTTGCCTGGCTCTTAGCCAACAGCCGCCCAGCTGTTGGTGGTTTATTTTCAAAAAATTTCAATTGAAACCTTCCTTTTTGGTTTTTTGCTTCCATTTTAAATTTCAAACTTTAACTATGTAAACCCCCTCCTTCGCACTTTGCAGGACACCAAATTCTGAAGAGTTCTCCTTCTTGCTCTTGAAAACATACTTGAGAACTCAAGGAGTCTTTTCTAGTTTAAAGTTTTTAGGCGTTCTATTGCTCTAAACCTAGAAAGAGTACATTTTAAGAGTATAATTCTCTCCTCCCTCCTATTAGCCCTACGGCTACATGAAAATTTTGATGATAACAATACATATTGATTCATTGAGGTATTACTAATATGCTTATTTATGTGCCAGAATAAGATAAATGAAATACTTGTAAAATCAAGAAGACGTTTATTAAAATGAAATGTTGGAGCTAAGGAGAAGACTCGATGTTACAGGCGCTAAAGTTTAAAAACAAGGTTTTATTCGAGGAATGTGACACATGAGCAATGTTCAATCAATTGGTCATATATTTCTCTATAAGTGTCCAAATAATGTGATTCATAAGCTTTAGAAAGCTTACTTAATTAATAACATTTTATATGTTTTAAAGAAATTCATATTTCAAGCGAAATGTTGTCCAAATCATCATGCAAGTTAAAGGAAAAATAGAATTAGCTGATATGAGCATCGAATGCTATTTTAGACATATCTTGAGCTAGAGATATCCAAATGACTTGATTCTTGATGCGTTGGAAAGATGACTTAATGGAACAATTTTATATTTGTTGAAGAAATTCAAATTTCAAATGGAAGGCCAACATAGTCATCATGCAAATTGGTGGACTGACACAAGAAAGAAAAATCAGCTAACATAAGCATCGAATGGTCTTTTATCCATATCTTGAGATAGAGATATCCAAATGACTAGATTCTTCATTTGTTAGAAAGCTTATTCAAACATGTAGATCTTTTATGTTTTAAAGAAATTGAAATTTCAAATGGAAGGCCGACATAATCATCATGCAAATCAATGGACTAACATAAGGAAGAAAAATCAACTAACGTGAGCATCGAATGATGGTTTGACCTCCCCCTTTCTATAGATGTTTATAACCGCTTTGATTGAATAATCACCTCATATCTTTAATATAGATGAATGTGAAATGTGTGCATAAAATTGACAACATTAAGTGGAATAGGTAACGACATGAGATGTTCTTATTTGGTATTTCCTAGTGGAGGCCAGATTTTGATCCGGGCTGGTCGAAAGACTCGTACCTAACTTCTCGAACCTGTCTCTGAAGGGATGAGGGTAGTTTAGGTCTTAAAACAAGGGATTGAATTACCCCCATTCATTTCCAATCGAATAATTGGGTGGAAACTCTATTATTCAGATGTGCCCATGGCTCATTTGTGTTCCCTTAAGTCTCGAAAGAGGCTTTGACACAGTGTTGTGGTCACAAACCCTCTGATGGGATGAAAGCCCCGCTCTCACCATTCATACGGGTTCAACTATTGCACCAACTACTTTAACTGTGAAGGTTGAAGAGGTACCCTACATGGGAGGCTTTCACGTAATCATGATTGACAAAGTCAACCCAATTGTCACTAGGACAATGAAGAAACAAGGATATTTGCCAGGAATTGGGCTTGGGAGGAATGTACGTGGTTTACCATCTTTTCTAGATATCAAAGGCCAAACTTCTAGGAGAGGTTTGGGTTAAAAGTCTGATAGCGAAGGAGAAGACTTTTGAGCCCAATAAAGGGAGATTCATTAAGTTTTCAAAGCTCAAGATACGAAGTATGTGGGAGCTACTCAACCATGGGTTTTCAAGGGAATGTTGAAGGCTGGATTCGAGATATTCAAAGATATCCTTGAAGAAGGAATCTCCAAGGGGAATGACTTGGTTGAGGAAATGGAAAGATGACCATCAAGGAGGAGAAGCATCAAGATCAAGCACCACCAATGGACTCGTCCATCGACCTTATCGCCTTGATCGAGGAAGGAATCAAAGGTGTATTTTATGAGGATGTGCTTATGACCAACCTCTATGAAGAAGAGGGCATTGTTTATGTTTCTAAATTTGATACAATAAAGAATCAGTCTGCTTACTTGTGTGACGTTTTTCTAAGGCATTGTGCATCATAATTTGCATTTCACTAGCATATTTGACATCCATACCATTCAAACTCATGACATTAATCTTTGTACAATCAAAAAATCAATGAACATATTGCACTTGATACAACTCCTGAAGAGAGAGAGATTTGAAAGTTACTAAAGAAACATGGAGAAGTTTTCGCCTAGTCCTATGATGACAGGCCTGGAATTGAGAGCAGAATCGCTGAGCATACGATTCCAACATATCCGCACATGAAGCCAGTCAAGCAAAAGTTGAGGAGGTTGAGACCAAAATGGGCTCAAAAAATCAAGGAAGAAGTTTCCAAAATGATCAAAGCCAAGCTTTTAGAAGTGGTGAAATATCTAGATTGGTTAGCCAATATCGTGCCATTACCGAAGAAGGATGGAAGGATCCGAATGTATGTTGATTATCGAGACTTGAATAAGGCCTCGTTGAAGGTTGATTTTCCTTCGCCTTACATTGATATGTTAGTGGATAGTGCTACCACTAGTGTGATGTTTTCCTTTGTAGATGGGGGTTTCAGGACACAACCAGATAATGATGGCCAATGAAGACAAGATGAAAACAACCTTTATTACGAAATGAGGAACCTACTATCATAAGGTGATACCTTTCGGGTTGAAGAATGCAAGGGTAACTTACCAATGAATGGCGACGGCACTGTTTCATGACATGATGCATATGGAGATAGAAGTATATATATATGACATATGGTGAAATCCGACACTCGAGAAGGTCACTTTAAAGCTTTAGACAGATTCCTAGGTAGGGTGAAGAAGTATAAGCTGTAGCTAAATTCGAAGTAGTGTGTCTTTGGAGTCACCTGAGAGAAGATTTAGGGGTTTGTAGTTGGCAAGATAGGTATAGAAGTAGATCCAAATAAGGTTAAGGTGATTACAAAGATGCCATCGCCCGAGACAAAAGAAGAAGTTCGAGGGTTTCTCAGGAAGATCCAATATATTAGTCAGTTCATTGTCAAATTGATGACAGTTTGTGCTCCAATCTTTAGGCTTATAAAAAAGGATCAACCGGTGAAGTGGAATGACCAGTGCTAAGAGGTATTTGAGAAGATTAAGAAGCTTTTTTAAAGATTTTACTTGTCTTAAGACTGCTAAGGCCGGGCAAAAATTTAATTCTCTACGTGGATCTTAAGGAGGCCATAGGTGCTTTGTTGGCACAAGAAGACGAGAAGGTGTGAAGCATGCCGTCTATTATCTTAGCAAAAAGTTGCTACTGTACAAGACGAAGTATAGCTACGTGGAGAAACATGCTTAGTCGTGGTCTGTCTCTCAAAGAAGTTGAGGCATTATTTTTAGTCTTATAAGATTAAGGCTGTCTCAAAGGAGGATCCGATGAAGTATCTTTATGCAGCACCATCATTAGTGGGGAAGCTAGCAAGATGGCTAGTCCAATTGTTAGAATTTGACATTGAGTTTGTCAACAAGAAGGTGGTGTAAGGAAGAGTAGTAGTAGAGTTTTTGGCAATGAATCCGATCGATGATAATGAGCCATGGGAGTTGGAATTCCCAGATGAACATCTAGGGGTAATCCCGATAGTGGGGATGGAGGATGTTCTTTGACAGAGTTATCAATCAAAATGGTGTTGGAATATGAGTCATTCTAGTATCACCAACTAAAGAAATCATTCCATTCGCTAAGAAGTTGGAGTTTAGAGTCACCAACAACATGGCTGAATACAAAGCCTGTGCCTTTAATTTAGAAGTTGTGATTGCAACGGATATTGATGAAATAGTAGTGCTAGGAGATTAAAAGCTAGTCATCTCTCAAGCCAATGAAGATTGGGATCTATGGGAAGGAAGATTGAAATCGTACCTTGAGCACATCAGAAGGTTAGTTGGGAGGTTCAAGCAATGTACTTCACCTATCTCCCTGAAAATGAGTATCAGATGGCTGATGCTTTAGCCTCTTTGGTATCGATTTGGGTGAGTGCCCAAGAGTTGTTGGTAAGACTGATAGTGATATCATAAGCATAGGGTCCTTGTTATATGGAACCCTATGTAATAGAGGCTGAAATGGATAAGAAGCCATGGTTCTATGGCTTAAAGAGATACCTCAAAAAAAGGATTCTACCAGATGAGGCTAGCGAGAAAGATAGGGCAATACTATGAAGATTGGCTCAACAGTTTAATTGTAATCAAGGAGGGATGTATAAGAGAATGCCAGAAGGGATGCAATTCGATAAGAAAGAAGCTAGAAGGCTCATGGAGGAAATCTATAGTGGTGTGTGTGGGCCACACATGAATGATCTAATGCTTCCAAAGAAAATAATGAGGCAAGGCTTTCATTGGCTAACCACGGTGACAGATTGTGTCCAATTTATGAAAATGTGTCACCAGTGCTAGACCAATGGAAATCTAATTCACTAACTACCCTTGAAGCTATAAGGGATGATAGCATTATGGCCTTTTTTTGCATGGGGCATTGACATTATAGGCAAGATAAGATCGTTAGCCTCTAACAGGTATCGATATGTGGTAGTGGCAATCGACTACTTTACCAAGTTGATAGAAGCTAAGTCCTACAGTAAACTGGGGGTAAAGCAGATGGCAAAGTTCATTGAAAAGAATAGCATATGCAGATTTGGAGGGTCACATAACGTCGTGACTGGCAATAGGGCTGATTTCCAGGCTAAGACTAAAGCCTTACTTTAAAAGTATAGGATTGAACATTGTAAGTCATCTCCATATAAACCACAAGTGAATGGAGCAGTAGAAGCAGCCAATAAAAACATCAAAAAGATGTTGGCCAAGATGGTGCACACATAAAAAGATTGGTTAGAGAAGCTACTATTTGTGTTATGGGGTTGTAGAATAACACCCAAGAGTTCAATGGGCATGACACCCTTCTCATTGGTGTATGGTTTGAAAGCAATCCTACCAATTGAGATAGAAATGAAATCAGTGAGGGTTCCAATGGAAGTAGAAATTCTTGAAGGGGAATGGATTCACAATAGATGTGAACAGTTGGTCTTAATTGATGAGAAAAGAATAAAGGCCATATATCATATGCAATTATACCAAAAATGGGTTGCTCAAGCCTTTAACAAGAGAATAAAGACAACAAAATTCAAAGAAGGGGAGTTGGTCCCAAAACAAGCAAGGCCAGTTGTGTTTGATCCGCGAGGGAAGTTCAAGCGTAATTGGGAAGGCCTATTCATTATGACGAAAATCATGTCCAGCAGAGCCATCATCTTATGAGACATAAAAGGGAATGAATTCACTGAGGCCATCAACATGTACTGGCTGAAGAAGTATTATGTACAAAAGAAAAAGAAAAAGAAGAAAAGAGTGTGAGAGGAAAAATAATTAATGAGAAAACCAGAAATTGTTGATTAATGACAAGAGTTATCATTGTGCACATGTTACTTGATGAGCAAATGATTGTACTTTTATTAATGAAATGAAATTGTTTGGAAACAAATATGCCTTTAAAATGTCTTATTTTGCATAATGACAAAAGGAAAGCATCTAACATCTAAGCTAACAATGGAACTAACAATATCATCTCAGCCTCTTCGATGGACTATGAAGAGGCTCACCATATCACTCACAGCACCGTCTAGCTCAACTAAAAAGATCAGGAATGTAAGCCTTGAAAGACACCCAATCCTTATATTGGTCATTTGTCTCAAAATCAGGATCATGGAATAAATTCCTTTCAATGGTTTGATATGGCCAAGAATCTTTCGCATGCTCTAGATAATGAGCAAACAATCTACGAGGACCGAATGTAATATGTGAATCCGCAATCCTTTGCTTAAATCCATGCGGTCGATACAATCTAGCAGGATCCTAGAATGAACTATGGTGAAACCGGCTAAAGGCACACATGCGATATAGCTCTCGACTGTGACATGCTCTAGCCTCCACTATGGATAGTTCCAGTGAATCTGAGTATCAGGAATGACTCGAAGCCAATCAATCCAAGAAGAAAGTCTCTCAAGTGTCCTCCTTGTATGTAATTGACGACTATAATGGTAAATATTCCCCTCAGGTGGTGCTAGAGTGGATAGGCTCTCTTGTAACCAAATCTAAACAGAGAGTGACAAAAAAAAAGAGGAGTAAGAAAAAGCCTACTAAGTTGAAAACCTGAAAAGGTAGCTTAGACAAAAATTAAGGTGAGCCCGGCTAAGTTAAAACCCTAAAGGGGCAGCTTAGAAAAAAATTAGGGCATGAAAGAAAAAAGAAAAAGCCCACTAAGTTGAAAACCTGAAAGGGCAGCTCAAGCAAAAGCTAGGGAAAGCTCACTAAATGGAAAACTCGAAAGGACAGCTTAGGCAAAAATTAGAGTATGAAAAAAAAAAGAAATGATGATGAATGAACCCTCTAAGTCGAGAACTTGAAAAGGCGACTTAGGCAAAATTTAAGGTTAAAAGAAAGATACCATTGAACCTTTGACTCAGATTAATCCTAACTTGATCTAATTTGATCAATGTCTCAGCTAAAATCAATGGAACTGTTGTGATACCAGGCCCATCTAAGAAATGATGGTCATAAGATGTGGACCTCCAAGACCATCAAGTGAAACCAGTAGAAACTGCGCAAGACAAAAAAACTAAAGAAGGCGAATCCAACCAGACAAGGTCCTATCCATCATTTTAAGCAAAGGCATGATGGAAGATAATATCACTCTACCACCCCTGGTATGAATGCCTATGGTAGAAATCAAAAAATCGAAGAAATGGGCAAGATCAGACATCGATGGTGCCTAGATAGTAAACAGATTGATGCTCTTAGAACTGGATGAATGACAGCTAAGTATGATCGAGAATTCCTCATACAGGGGGCAAAGCTCTTGCCCATTGAAGTGGAAGACGTCATCACGAGGATCCTAGAAGGTTATGCATTCCTTAAGAAAAGAGATGTCAAGCTTCACATGTTGAAGAAACTTCAGATGGTAGAGGCCGTTAAATTCGGGTCGTTTCTAGTCATCTTCCTTTAGAGGCTGCTGGAAAATCTTGAGAGAGGCCTCAGACATATTGAATACTGATGCGTTCGAAACTAGCAAGTATACTAGTCGCACAAGTAATAAAGTGATAAGTAAGATATCGTTCCCATGAGGATTGATTCTAATTGAATTTGTTATTTTCCAGCAACAATAAATTAAATAGGGGGGTTTTTTGTTGAATAATTTACTAAATGAAATAAGAATGCAAGTAAAGAATAACAAAACAGAAAGTAAATTTGAATGAAAAATCAATGGAGAAAGCTGGTTAAGGGATCCTTCTCTACCACAAGATATGGATTTGCGAATTAATTGTAGAATTGTCATCTAATTACAGCATTGAAGTTATCAACCGTAGATAATAACAAGCTCTATTACCCCAATCTTTCCTTACTTTGTTGTTAAATAAAACAAGCTCTTTATTTAATCTCTATCCATTAAACAACCTAGAACAAGCTCTCTGAGTTTAATTCAATGGATGCATTATGATAAGAAAGATAGGTTGATCTAAGCAATAAACACACAAGCTCGGATTATTTAACTTAGGTTATATTCTCCAATTGTAATCTCTGATCACAATTTTGCTACTAATGATTAGAAATTCAAGACAATTACGGATCAAGATTTCTAGTCTAGCAATAAATCACAACCAGATTATATTCAGTTGGCCACTCAAATACAATCAGCAAGCAATCATAAGCATTAAATATGGGAGAATACAAGCAACTTCAATTAGAGAATTGGATAACAATTCCTTACACAATCAACTTACAAAAACCATATCAGGGGCTTTGAAATCACCCTCAACCAATTCAGATTCAGTTACACATGTTTAAGAACGTGGTAAATACAATACAACATGGAGACATTCCAGAAAATGAAAGGGAAGGGAAAAACTTAGCAAATTTGATGTAATTCTCTTTGGATTGTAGTTCTTCCTCTTTCCAAGCTTCCTTTCTCCTTCAAGAACTCCAAGAGATGAAAGAATTCCAGAGCTGCAGCCTCCACCACGTTCTCCCCTCTTCAAGTTATGAAAATAAAACCCTAAAATGTGTTTAAATACTCTGCTACAGTAACGTGCTACAGTGTCCCGTATTATACATGCTACAGTGATGTGTGGAATTACATTTCTACACTTCTCACACTGTTTTGATTACAACTTTCGGTACACTGAATGGATTCATAAACCGTAAATTTCTCCAAAAAGTAGACTTCGAGAGCTTTTCAACGGTATATGATATGTCATCGGGTTCATTGTATATCAATACAATTAAATCCGAGAAGATGGTTGACTAGCAGAGGTGAAAATGAAGGGTTTTACTCCATTTTTGTGCAAGTTGCTCCAAAACTCCTACAAACATCAAAACCACACAAAAACATAAAAATACCAAGGAATATAGCAAAGAAACATGGACGAATTGATATGAAAATGATATATAAATAGACACTTATCAAATTCCCCCACACTTAGACTTTGCTAGTCCTCGAGCAACTACGACAATATGAAATAAAACTAAACCGAAACAGAATCAACAAAAAATTAAAACACACAAATGCTTCATCTTGCAAATAGGCCTCAAAGATTGTACTTAATTATAACCCAAGGAAAACTTCAAAATAATGCACTTGATCAAGAATTTTATCTCAAAGATTAGTTTCGCTTCACTTTCAATTCCTCAAGTGTGTGTGTGTAGAGCCATTCTCACCTAATCACTTGTAACCCGGATGAGTTTATGCATAAAAATGAATCATATTTAATATTGAAGATGTGTGTATAAATGAACTCCATAGGCCTGCTTTTCAAGTCACTCTCCACTAATGTAGACATGCACAACACTAAGGATCAAGTAGGACTTTATTAAGCTTGTAACGTTTGGCTTGGGTGAAGGTATGATAAAGGATAATAATTTGGCTCAAATCACCCACAAACACATAAATCATTCAAGACTATGTAGAGCTCAACCCTATAACACAACTTCATTTCAATTCACCAGGTTACTCCCCCAAACTTATTTAGAACACTCAATCTTTTTTTTTTTTTTTTTTGCAGAAAACAAAAGAAAACTACACCCCCACACTTTGTTGTTTCATTCTTTTTAAGAACATTAAGGGTATAGATCTCTTATTCTTCTTCTTTTGTTCTTTTTTTCTTCTTTTTTCTTTTTTTTTTTCTTTTTTTTTAATTACACTTCCCCTCCCCCACACTTAAACAACACATTGTCCTCAATGTGTAAGTACGTGGACGATAAGTACAGATTGGCTTTTGTTTTTCTTTTTTTTTTTTTACCAAACACAATAGGAACTCACTTGTATTGCTCATGACACATCCCAACCTCCTCTAACTTCCCAAAACCAGAACATAGCTCAGAATTTAATTGTGAATGATCTACATGCTCATAGGTAAGGGATAAACTGTTTGGAACAAATTCATTTTAGGTTAGGAAATCTTTTAGTGAGTTAACAAAGAAAAAGGCTTACAGAGGCTCAAAGGGGTAACTAGGGATCAATTTCTGTCAAGGTTGGCTATTAAGGCTCAAACGGTCCAAAGATGGCCTAAATCATTTCCCCAATGTTGCACAGTCTAGGATTTCGCCTCGAGTGACCATCAAACAAGTTCTAGAATTCATTGAAATCTGAAGAAACATTTAAATTACATAAACTTTCTCTAAGTGAACAAATAACTCAGTGATAATAGCTCAGTGCTCAATGTTGCGCAAGGAATCAAAAGCAAAGCGAAAACCAATAAACATTTCAAGCACACAGATCCATGCATCATTTATCATTTTCCAAGAGTTATTCTTAATTCAATCATTATCTTATCATCGACCCACAAAATGCAAGAAAAGAGGTACGTGGCGTTGTTACACCTGAGTCAAGATTGTATATTTCAACAATCCTTAGGACCAGTAGCCCGCAGACTTAAGGTTTCCAGCCTATATACCTTTATTATGAAGAACAAAACAAGAAACAAGACACTTCAAACAACATAAAATAAACAAACTACAGATTTATTTAGAGAGAATGCGTTTCAAGAGTTAAGGAAACCCCATATTCTGCCATTCTCAGGTTTTTCCACAATGTTTCTTTTTTTCGAATCGAAACTGATATAGACAAAAACACAAAACAACTCTAAATTACACAAAACTAAACTTACTCATAAAATAACAAAGTCCAACAAGCCAGCAAACAAAAACAAGTCAGTTAGAATGGGTCTAAAAAGTTTAGAAGTTAGCCTCCTTATTCAGCCATTATGGATTGAAGAAATCCAGAATGCGTTTCAAGAGAACTTGAACTTTTTAAGCCACCACTCTAAAAGCCAAGATTAGAAAACATTACCTGGGGTGAAAAAATAACCTGAAAAAAAAAACTCAAAAGAAATGACATGAAAAATCTCAAATAAACACACTAAAAAGAAAGCAAACAAAAACTAAGCAAACCAGCAAATAGGGATTACAGATGGAGGGTTAAATCCAGTTGACGCCTTTTGTTGCCTTCTCAAAACCAATTTATCCGATCCATTGTTGGATCAGGTGAATAGACGAATTCTTGTAGTTTGTCAATTAACTCTCCTGCATTTGAAGCTGTAACCAACATTTGCCTTGCTGACAGTGAGATGAAATTTTTTTCTACAGCTTGATCAAGAAAGGACAACAAACCATCAAAAAAATTATTAACATTTAACAAACCAATGGGTTTCCGATGGATGCTTAGCTGTGCCCAAGAGGTGATTTGAAATATCTCCTCTAATGTACCATAACCACCCGGCAAAGCTATAAATGCATCGTACTTAACAACCATATGTGCAATACGCTCATGCATACTAGAGACCTGTAACTCTTCCCCGATTGTGTTGCCTACGATATCTCGTACAGCTAATGGTTTAGGGATAATGCCGAGAACTTTGCTCCCTCCTAGGGATGCAGCTGTTGACACACACCCCATTAACCCAAGACTACCCCCTCCATAAATCAAATTAATACCCCTCGCAGCTAATGTCCGACCAAGATCAAGAGCTGCTGTGGTAAACTCTCCATCTTTACCAAATGGCGATCCGCAAAATACGCATATATTGCGGAATCGCCGAATTGGTGTTTTCTCCATTTCTAAAAGTTCTCTAATCTTGTGTAAGACACGTTAGATATTATGCTTTTCAATTGCAAGACAGGTTATGGAATGACATATGAAAATATGCAGAATGTATATATACACCCATACAACTCTCAAATTTTGACACATGGGGACATACTTTCGGTGGGGGTTGCTCGATGCAGATTTATCGTCCCAAGATTTGAAAAAATGAGATATGCTTTCGGCGAGGTTTGACAAAACCTACACACTTGTCTCCCACGTGAAGTATGGAAAACGGAGATACACTTTCGGTGGAGGTTGACAAAACCTCCACACTTGTCTCCCACGTGTACTTATGCCATAGGGTAGTCTATGGTTTGTCAAAAAGAAAACTTAAAATTAAAACAAACAAAATCAACAAACAACAACAACACAAAAACAACATTGATAATCAGATCAAACGAAACAAGAAAAAAATTTCTACAACAACAACACACATTCAAATATACAAGTAGTTGTGATTGTGGCTCACATCTTCCTCTGGTTTTACGTCCAGTAACGGCTGAAACGCCTTCTATGAGTCGGGGATTTGCTTCCCATCCAGTTTTCTTATAAACTGGCAAACAGGGTCGTTTTTAGTCAGATTCCCTAGACTATAACACTGCAATTCATCACGAAATTGTGTCCATAGATTAAGCAATTCACGCTGAACAAGTCCACAAGAATGTGACTCGAGAGTTAACAAAACATTATCCAGCGACTCATTACTCAAACCATTCTTAATAAATGAAAGTTTATCTTCTCTATTCCTGGACGCAAAACCTAATGAACGACAAGTCTGGTTACAATTCCATCTAGCACATTTATAACATACTTGTAACCTTTTCGCTCTTCGCCTCTTGGCGTAGTAGCTCTTTCCTAGACCAGGCATGTATTTTGCGAGATTAATGTCCGGCTCACCGGACAATCTCACCTTGGCTTCGATAAGCCATCGGATATCAGCAGGCACATTTAGGAGCATCAACCTCAAAGTCTAGTCATCCGTACTTTATAAATTTTAAACACAGCATTTTGAGGAAGTGAAGGGAAATATTTACGAAGGTTCGACAGAAAGATATCGGCATCCATTGAAGAGGAGAAAAGAAGAGATATTACCGATAATGCGATCGGGTTTGTTTTTCTCCAAGATATGCACGTTTCAAACCTTTGGCGAATGACTTCAACTTCCGTTTGGATGTTTCCATAAGCTGCTGCACAAATGAGCTCAAAGCACAGAGTAATCAAATTAAACAAAAGAAAGGAAAATAAAAGAGCAAAAACGAAACTAAAGACACATAAAAGAGATAACAACACAATAGCAAACAAAAGTCAAAAACAAGTAAAAAATATAAAAACAAATGAGACAGATGGCAAAGAGAGATAAAACCTGATCAATTTGATGGCCTATGAAAGGAAATCTCCTCGAGACACAAAAATCGATCATTATTACCTCATTTTATTTTTCTTTTCTTCTTTTTTTTATTTTTCAAAAACATTGGGTTGCCTCCCAATAAGCGCTTGGTTTAACGTCCTCAGCCCGACGTTGGTTCCATCATGGGAGGATCCAATTTCTGTTGTGCTTCTCTAATGGGCTTGGATCCCTCTTCTAACAAGATACGGTCAATGCATATGGATGGGCCTTGGATTTCAACAATTGTCCACTCAATAGCTATTTTGTGATCTGTAAGTATTCGGACGAGTTTATCTTCTTGTATTCGTGCAAGGCCCATTTCCATTGTAACTCGCAAAGTATCATTCTCACCCAAGAATCCATAATTCAAATGATCTGGAAGTGACTTAAGCTCCAAGGTATTGGCTTTCATCACAGAAGGAAGAAGTTTCTCATTAGATAAAGGCAATTCAATGTACGAAACATCATACCTATTTGTGGTGATAGCTTTAGTCTCATCCAAGCTTGTCACAGCTTCCTCCACTTCTTTAGACACTTGTATCAGCTTTCTTGGTTCTTTGAAACTTTCTATCCTTATGTGTTCACTAATAGCAACATCCACTCCATTCTTGCGAGTTAACTCAAAACATTGTTGTGGTAAATAATCAATAACGTCAACTGCAAAAACAGAATGTAAGTCATTAGAGTACCTCATTTCCTCAAAAATATTAAAACATATCACCTTGCCATCAAACTCTATGGTCAAAGTGCCATAATGAGCATCAATCTTGATTCTAGCAGTTTTCGAGAATGGCCTCCCTAAAAGAATCGGTGTTGGATTAGGAAATGTCTCATCCTCTATTTTAAAGACATAGAAGTCTGCTGGAAAAACCAATTGATTCACCTGCACAAGCACATCTTCCACAACTCTTTTGCGACATGCATTAAAATGATCAGCAAACTGAATGGTAATACCAGTTTTCGCAAAAGGTCCAAGATTTAAAGAAGCATAAATAGAATATGGCATGACATTAATAGATGCTCCTAAATCTAATATAGCTCTTTCAAACTTGGTATTACCAATGGTGCATGGAATAATGAACGTACCTGGATCTTTGCATTTTGGAGGAATTTTTCTTTGCAATACAGCTGAAACATTTTCCCCCACACTTACTTTCTCATTTCCCTTCAACTTTCTCTTGTTGGTGCATAACTCCTTGAGAAATTTTGTACAACAAGGTACTTGGTCGATAGCATCCAGAAGTGGTATATTTACCTCGATTTTGTGGGAAGTTTCCAGGATTTCTTGTTCTTGTTCCTCCTTCGATTTTGCAAATCTACTAGGAAAAAGTGGAGGAGAAACAAATGAAGGAATGGGAGTTATAGGATTTACCTGAGAATTCAGTGTTTTGTTCATGGTGGAAGTGGTGTCATCTCCTTCATCAGTTTGTGATTTCTTTGGCAGGACATCTAATTGCTCTTCATTTTGCAAAGTTATCGCACAAGAATTCTCTCTTGGATTGATCATCGTTTGACAAGATAATTCTTCTGAGCCTTGGCCCTCGAATTTGCTCATGCTAGTGGCCAATTGTCCCATTTGATTTGCCAGGTTTTGGATACTTGCCCCAGTTTCCTGCTGGAATTGCATTGTGTTAGTGGCAAGTGCATTAACAATGTCTGGAGAGACATACCTGAGTTTTGCGAAGCTGGTTGCGGTGCTGGATGTGGCATTGGTGGTGGTTGCATTTGAAAAGGTTGCTGCACTCTAGGTTGATTGAAACTTGTGGCCGATTTGGTATCACATTTGGAGTGATTGGTTGATGATTCCAGTAACTGAAATTATGTTGATCTTCCCATCCAGCATTGTAAGTGCTAGAGAAAGGATCATACCATTGCCTCGTTTGTCCTGGAAATCTACCCATGGCATTGGCTTGTTCCATATATTCTTCTTGTAAAGTTGGATACATGTCGATTGGATGCTCCATCGTAGAATATATCCCACATTCATAAGATTTTTGCATATCTCCTACAGCCATGTTTTCCACAAGAGAGGTTAGCTCAGAAAGTTGTTGTTCAATGTTCGGAGTGCTTACCTCATTTACTCTCCATGGTACTTGTGGCTCAAATCCGCTACTGAATTGATAGAAGTTTACTGCCATGTTGTCTAAACACAAACAATCAGAAAAGAAAAACAAAGAAAATATGAATCAACAATGAAAACAAAATAACAAATCGATTAGAAAATCAATCCCCGGCAACGGCGCCAAAAACTTGATGCGTTCGAAACTAGCAAGTATACTAGTCGCACAAGTAATAAAGTGATAAGTAAGATATCGTTCCCACGAGGATTGATTCTAATTGAATTTGTTATTTCCAGCAACAATAAACTAAACAGGGGGGGATTTTTGTTGAATGCTTTACTAAATGAAATAAGAATGCAAGTAAAGAATAACAAAACAGAAAGTAAATTTGAATGAAAAATCAATGGGAGAAAGCTGGTTAAGGGATCCTTCTCTACCACAAGATATGGATTTGCGAATTAATTGTAGAATTGTCATCTAATTACAGCATTGAAGTTATCAACCGTAGATAATAACAAGCTCTATTACCCCAATCTTTCCTTACTTTGTTGTTAAATAAAACAAGCTCTTTATTTAATCTCTATCCATTAAACAACCTAGAACAAGCTCTCTGAGTTTAATTCAATGGATGCATTATGATAAGAAAGATAGGTTGATCTAAGCAATAAACACACAAGCTCGGATTATTTAACTTAGGTTATATTCTCCAATTGCAATCTCTGATCACAATTTTGCTACTAATGATTAGAAATTCAAGACAATTACGGATCAAGATTTCTAGTCTAGCAATAAATCACAACCAGATTATATTCAGTTGGCCACTCAAATACAATCAGCAAGCAATCATAAGCATTAAATATGGGAGAATACAAGCAACTTCAATTAGAGAATTGGATAACAATTCCTTACACAATCAACTTACAAAAACCATATCAGGGGCTTTGAAATCACCCTCAACCAATTCAGATTCAGTTACACATGTTTAAGAACGTGGTAAATACAATACAACATGGAGACATTCCAGAAAATGAAAGGGAAGGGAAAAACTTAGCAAATTTGATGTAATTCTCTTTGGATTGTAGTTCTTCCTCTTTCCAAGCTTCCTTTCTCCTTCAAGAACTCCAAGAGATGAAAGAATTCCAGAGCTGCAGCCTCCACCACGTTCTCCCCTCTTCAAGTTATGAAATAAAACCCTAAAATGTGTTTAAATACTCTGCTACAGTAACGTGCTACAGTGTCCCGTATTATACATGCTACAGTGATGTGTGGAATTACATTTCTACACTTCTCACACTGTTTTGATTACAACTTTCGGTACACTGAATGGATTCATAAACCGTAAATTTCTCCAAAAAGTAGACTTCGAGAGCTTTTCAACGGTATATGATATGTCATCGGGTTCATTGTATATCAATACAATTAAATCCGAGAAGATGGTTGACTAGCAGAGGTGAAAATGAAGGGTTTTACTCCATTTTTGTGCAAGTTGCTCCAAAACTCCTACAAACATCAAAACCACACAAAAACATAAAAATACCAAGAAATATAGCAAAGAAACATGGACGAATTGATATGAAAATGATATATAAATAGACACTTATCAAATACCGCAAAGAGGCATTGAGAAGCACCAAGAAAATCTCGAGAAACGAGAAAAAAGTATGGAGAATGAATGGAGAGGAGTGGCACTTAAATAGTGCAAGAAGGAAGCAAAAACGATATGAAAAAGGGAATAGCACCAGGAGAAGTGCTGCGCTGGTTTATTTTGCTGTTGTTGACCCCCTAACCCCTAAACCTCATACAAATAGGGCCATGTGATCCTGTCAGCCACCTGACGATAGCTTAACAATCTCTCGATGGTCTGTCAACCACTCGATAGTAGCCTGATAGCCGTCCGACGGTCTGTCAGTCGCCCAGTGGTAGGGCAAAAAGCCCTCTAATTCATTCTTTTGCATGTTTTTCAACTTTTAAGACATGTATCTATGATCAACTTTGAGCGCATGACTTCCGAATTTAATAATTTTATTTAGAATTCAATAAATGATGATGTAGAAATAAATTTGAATAAATTTGGATGTAAATTTATTGAAATATGCATAGTTTTAAGAAGCAATGTACGAAGTTGAAAATAGAAAATTTTCACTAATTGATTGCCTTGATTATACATCATGAAAAATTGAAACATAGAAGTTCATACAGAGAAGAAAAATAAGCAAAAGAAATCATGAAAGAAGCCGATGGTGATAGGTCTCACTCATCGCCATCACTGTCGATATTGAAGGAGAAGTAGCAACCTGAGCCTGGAGACGCTCAACTTTCTGCTCTAGACGAGCCACCTCCTGACGACTTGTCTAACCAAGCAAAAGAATCACATAGTTAGAAAAACTATTAAGATAGAAATCATGCATACATGAAGCATAGAGTGGTACTTTACTTGATACTTACGTGATATCTGTAAAACATATCCATAAGAGGTAGCCTGCATATGAAAGACTCGCTCTATGGAAGATCGTGGTACCTATATTGCATTACATTTTATGATTAATAATTGATTGAAGAATGACAGGAAACTTAAGAAATGTATAGTCATAAGACTTATCAGAGTGGTATCCTATGGAATAAACGAAACGGGTATGATTGGATCCTCAGTGATCACATGACTGGTGATCAGTCCTCTAGCATCCCATGTGTAGACGACATTGCTGGGATAAGCCTGGAGGTTGCCAACACATGGCCAACTATAACAAATGGAGTAACTGAAGGAGCTAGACGTGGACATGGATGCTGAGTGGCAGCAACAAAAGGAAGCAGATATGCTAGTATCCGAAGAGGAGGCTATCGATCTCTTCCCACAATGAGCAGAAGAGCTACCAGCATGGCTAGACACACCAGACAGATGAGGAGTCTCATCAATAGATCGACCGGGTCTAGTGCGTAACAAAATAGCTCGAACCCAATCGATGTAAGAAGTCATCATCAATGGGAACTCGATCGTATTCAATTGAATCCTGATCGTGTAATCTAACATCTCTATTTCCATAGCCAACTCAGCCGAATCTATCATCAAAGCTAGTGGCAAAAGAGGAATCAAACGATGCATAGGCCTTCAAACCAATCCTAGACGCAATCACCCAAATACCATATCATACTGTTCACATAAGATAGAAGAATGCGGTAGTAGTTAAATGGGCAGCCGACCCTCATAGCCACTAACCAGTTCCCCTCGAACCCTTACTACTCAGAGTGAATCTAGGAAGAACAAAGAAACATGATAAGATTGTGATATAAATAAAAGACTTACTAAAATGTCTTTTACCTTGTCCTAAGTCGCCGTGTGAATATAATCGCGAAAGAAGTCTAGCTCATGAAACCTCTCAAGCTCCACACGATGTGCAGCCCACCTCCCCATTCGTAGGAAAGAAAAGTCCTCATAAGAGGAGAGTGGGGAGGGTAGAACTCCTAGCTTGTATGCTCACATCTATTATGAATGAGACAAAATAAAAAATGGAATCCATACAGACAAAATATGAAGGCGTAAAAATGAAAAGAAGTTGCCTCGACAAGCACGATCCAAATCGAAATATAGTTGGCCAAGATCAGCAACACCCTAATCAAAATCCCTCACTCCATTGAGCTCTTGGAGGGTAGGAAGTAGAGTCAAGAAGGTGGTGTTTGACGCATTGGTAGAGAGAGTCGAACCGAGTAGATACATGATGAAGCTACATACATACTAATCCACCTCGACTAGAGTCAGGTTGGATCTCCTCCTTTAGTACTCATACAGGGGAGCATATTGAATCATGACTTTATCTTTGATCTTTACCTCACACCAAGAAGCTGTCGAATCAAATCCTATTGATCTCTCGAGTCTACGATACAGGCATTAATAGGAATTACCTCATAACCACATGGAAGGTCAGTCAGAGTAGCAATGTCAAGAGGCGTGATAGTCATCTCACCGATCAGAAAATGGAATGTGTGGGTCATGTCCATCCACCTCTCGCATAAAGCAGCTAACTCACGATGATCAGTGTATCGAGAAGCGTGTGGAAGACAAGTAATCAACTCATAGAAGCCTATAGCAATGATCTGACTCCTAACAGCCTCATTTTCTTTCTTTAAAAACCAACTATGGGCTCCAAAAAATGACCCACACATCTTGTTCTTACTGTAGTCCTATAGGAAGAAATTGAAGTCTCTATATCAATAAATGCCTCAAAAATTCCTAGAAATTGAGAAACTGAAGAATGAAGAATAATGCATACCTGTTTGATCGTGTGGGAAGCCACTTCGTAGACAAGGGGAACGTCTTGGTCCTTTGGAAGACCCTTTAATGAAGATTTATAGACTGGATTGCTCTCATTTAAGTCAAGATGGATTGAATGACCCGTCATTGGAAAGAGGAACTTGAGATGAGCACATAGGAGAAAATAAAAAGTGAATCGGATTAAGAATGAAGAAGTTGCATATGAATGAAGCGACACGGAGACGAATGGGCTTTATATAAGCCTTTGACCACCTACCGATAGTCAAACTGTCAGGCGATGGTCAAATGGCCGGGTTGCTGTTTGACAGTCGGTCGACTGTTCCTCTAATGAGGGCAGATTGGTAAAAGGAGAAAAAGAAAGAAAAAGAGAGGAAAAAAAAAAAGAAAGAACAAGAAAGAAAAGAGAAAAAGAAGAGAGAGAAGAGAGAAAAATAAGAGAGAGAAACAGAGAAAAAGATAGAGAAACAGAGAAAAGAAAAAGTAAGATTTTGCATTGACCTTGACAGCAAAGGCATTTTCAAACAAAGCCAGTGACAAGTACGCAATCATGACAATAGTTTAGCAACTCATAAGGAAAGAAGAGTAACATCAGTCGATAGAATCTTCGACCATAATCACATGGAAGAATTCCTCTAGATACTAGAAGGCAGTTTGTTCAAGAACGCACCAAATAAGGTAAGAATTTAAATTAATGTTACATCATCGAGAAATATTTGATGTTTTGCAGGAACTTACAAAGACAATGGAAGAATCCCCAATAGATCCAAAAACCAACAACATGATAAGAATTCCCCCAGTAGAAAGCATGATGAATGCAAGAGAAGTCAAGAATGAAGAATGTTAGACCATGACAAATCAAGAATTTCCCAGTCACTACAAGAATTTTTTAAATATTTATCACTTTAAAATTTTTTTATTTGACGGTTTTATAAAAAAGTGAAAAATATGTCGTTGGTGTAGTACGTCAACCCACTTTTTATATTATTTGTCACTTTTTTGTTTTACTTAAATTACATAATTACCACTCCTATAAAATCATCTTATTTTTCACTCTTTACTTGCCCTTGCTGCTGAAAGCCAAACTCATCCCTCTCATTCCTCTCATCACTCACTCTCCACCTTTCTGCTCAAACTCTCATCTTTTCCAAGCACACTCTCTATGCTGCCATCTCTCTTCTTCTACATTTGTGATTGTAGTTGTCTCTCATAACTCTTTTCCTTACTTTTTCTAGCACGATCTGTGCTCATGAGAGTCTGTCATTGTTAACTTTGTCTCATCTTCAAACGCTTTCTCTTATAAATCGATAGCGTTGAGGAAGCAAAAATTGAGAAAGGAAAATGCTCCGTCGTCAGATCTGAACACGCTCCTCTTGCCCGCGCTGGAGCCAAGAAAAATAAAGAGTCCACTACTATCACGACTGCCTGACCCACTAAAATGCAAGATCACTATTGATGCTGTGTTGGATAACATTTTCAATGGTGTCTCAAACAATGGTGCGGAGGTAATTTTTGAAATAGCAAAGTGGAATTTTTTAGGGTTTTGGTTTTTGAGAGGTTGTTTGGTTTTGGTTTTGAATTTGATATGTTATGTGATTGTAGGTTACTCGCCCAATCTCTTTTTCTCGCTCGATTTGGTGTTGCCTTACATTTATATTTTTTTTCCTTTTTATTTTCTTAGTATTCTCACTCGTAGAAACCTAATAGATTTATCTTTAATTGTGTATAGAAGTTGTAAATTGAATTTACTTGACAAAATTTCTTCTTACAGTAAATTTAATTAATAAGGGATTTTTAATTAGTGACTTTATTAAAAAATTTTAATGAGTTATATTATTAATAAGTTTTGTTTGCTGGAAAATGTTTATGACTGTATTTTAATTTTCTTCTCTTATTCTAAAATAGACAAGACTAAAATCCCCAATAGATATCTCATATAATGGACTCGCATCCTCAACGAATGCCATTTTTGTAGAAATAGATTAAGAATAAAACAAAAACGGATAGAGGAAATAGATTGAGAACAGAGTTTTGTTCCTCGCGTTGAAGAGTTAAAGGAATCTGGGGATGAGCATTTGTACTCTGTCGTTGAGAAGGCTCTCTAGCTCGCCCAAACTATTGCTGTTTTGGAGGTACATGCGATTTTGTTTTAATTTTTTGGTCCATTTTGTGTTGGATTTATTTGATTCGTTGGTTTTGACTTTTCTGTCTTGAATCATGTTTGTGGATGGAACATATTTTTCATGGGCTGGTAGGTGAGTTGTTTTCAGTTGCAACTTTGAGTTGAGAAAGTTACAAGTTAATTGATATTTGTGTATTAAAAAGGCTTGGTGAGTTCTCCAATAACAACAACAGCACCACAAATTAGTTCAAAGGTTGTAGGTAACATGGGGCATATTATGGAGTTTTCCTTAGGTTTGAAATCTTTAATATATGGAAAATCTTTCTAGTACAATTTTTTTTTAAATTTTAAGCTTTTTGATTAGCTATTCAAATTGATTAAGTATTTGATTTGGCAGGTTCGGACTCATGTACTTGTAAGTTCATTGGTCATCAGTTGGTCGATAACTGAGGTAGGTAATGATGGGATCTATAATATTTAGTTAGTTATATTATTAATATATTTCCAAGTTTCGATATAGTGTAAAATTTATAACAAGTGTTGTTAAGAGATAGCAACCACCATGAGATTGTCATGAAGTTTCCCATTTTTTTAACTTATGTTACTTGTCTGAATTTAATCTTCTTTTGTTTCTAAGGTTTAATTTGTTTCAGTAACTTTTTTTTATTGTAGTTTATCTATGACCCATTTGAGAGTTGACGGAACCAGTAAGGGCCAAAAGGGGGCTTCAACCCCTGCTCGAGTTTGAAAATCTCTATTAGGTATGCCTGGTTTTACAAAAAGCCAACCAGAAAACTTGTTACACTATTTCCCATACTTCCCACTTAATTTTAATATCTTATTTCCATCCTTAGGCCTTCCTTTTCCTACTGATATCTGAAAAATGAGAGAAGAGATGTTTTATGAGATTTTATTCAACCAAGATATATATTGATTAAACTTACTTTCAAAAATTAAAGATTATGATAATGTGCATTTTTATAATTAACTGTCTTCTCTCTATTAACTCATTTAATAAAGATAGTTGTCTTCATATAATGCATATTAATTCTAATGGTAAATTAATTATGAATAATTATTATATCTCAAGTTTTCCTAATTTTTGTCTTTTCCTAATTCAAGATACTTTATTATATTTTTATCATATCTTAAACCCTAATTTCGTCTTTTCCTCTTTAAAGTTACAGCAAAAAATAAATTGTTTGTCTCCCACTAACACTTTACAAGATCTAAACAATATTTTAGAAAGTTTATAATCATTATATTTTGTAGTTAGTTTCTTTCCAAAGAATTTAGTTTTGAATAAAATAAATATATTATCTAATATTTTATTATTATAATTTATGTAATATAAAGTTATAACTTTGGATGTTTACTTTATTATTTTTAATTCAATACTATATTAAGTACATAAGTTAAAATTGACAAATTTTTAGACAATATTGATCTTGATTTGAATATACAATAATTATATTCAAATAATAAATATTAAAAACTTGTAAATATTTTTCTATTGTGTTCTATAGTGTTAACATAATATTAATTATTATATGAATTCATTCATTTTCATCTTTTTGTATTATTTTTATTTGTTTATTTTAATTATATTGAAGATGTTTAACTAATAATGTTAGTTGTTGTTGTGTTTATTTATTACATTAATTTTAGTTATTTTATTTTATTTTTGGGTTCAAAGATTAATAACAAAAACATATTTGGTTTTGATTTTAACTTTCTTATGAAAAGTTTGTCTATTAAATTAGCTAACTAGGCATCATGCAAATTCTATATCAAAGTTTAATGATTTCACGAAAAGTCTATATATAGAAAATATGTGTACAATAAAATAGCCAGATCCAACTCCATGTAAAGTACAAAATTTATAATATATTCTTTTGTTCCAAATTGAGCATCATTATCGTCCTAATAAATCTAATAGTAAAACCACCTTTTGTTTCCCTCCAAATAAGTCTTACCTTGTCTTTTTTTTTTTTTATTTCTATATCATATCAACAACTATCTCTTACTCTAAAATTATTTCTTAGAGTAGTTTCGTATTCTCTGGCAATTATATGATGTTATATCTCTTGATTTCTCAATTTATAATGGGTGAGTATATTAAAATAGGCATCCATATGTTTAGACTGTTCATGCAATTTGAGGTTGTTAATATGGATTGTAATTTAAAAAATTCAGCTACAAAAAAAATGCTTAGCCTATCTAGCAGTCTTCTTCCATCAAAAATCTTGTTTTCTATCAGTTTTTCTTAAACCTTGTCAATACAATACAAATACTTTAAGAAAAACTCCATAGTGGTACAAATATTAGCATAATGTTTTATTTAGTTTCTGGCCAAGCAATTGTGTGTGCAATTGTCTTAGTCACTTGCAAACAAGCTAGATAAATTGAAAAATAGAGACTATGTGATCATGCCTTACAACCATGGGTGAGTTTTCTTTGTTGTATTTATAAATGAACTAGCAATTTGTACTCTTATTAACTTGGGTTTATTTGCTGCCAATATGTAGACACCATTGGACATTGATTGTTTTTTACCTATTCTCTTTAAGGATATTTCATATAGATTTCCTGAGGAAAGGAATTCAACCAGGTGCTAAGGAAGTAATTAAACAATAAGTTTTCGCCATCATTTCTAATCATCAAAATTTGAGGATACATGTAAAAACAATTCTTCAAATTGTAATTATGTGTCTTCAGAGGGTTCATGATGTGGCAATGCACAGAAGATGTAATTAGTAATTTAAGTATAATTCTTTTATATGAGTACATTTTTATGTGGACTTTATGAGTAAATGTAACTAATTTGATACATATTTGGTTCTGATCGATATTATATTTTAATTGTTGCAGATGGAAGACTAACAAATTTGAATGTTAGTTTGAAGATGTAGATGCTGGCTTTTTTGTTTGAAGATTTATGTGTTGATCGATTTGTTGATTTTTGTGGCTCAAGGATTACATGATGAAATGAGCAATTTGGAAGTAGATGGATAGCAACCATTTTAACATTGTCAATCTTTTAAGGTTTTTTTTCTTTTTTCTTTTTTTTTTTTGTGAACGAATCTAGAGAATATTATTGTAAAGTCTTTGGAGTACTCTCCTTACATATATATTAGTAAAGTCGAATGTCGCTTTTCACCAAGCATGGTTTATTACTAATAGCTTTTTTTGATCATTCATTTTTTTGTTTTAAAGTTCTTGTCAAATCACTATGTATGCTTTGAAAGTAGGTGTATTTGAATGAGCAACAGACAAGATCGTGATTTATAACAAGCAGTTGATTCACTTAAAGGATATGCAACTAGTTAAGTTTCCAGTTTCCAGGTATGTCTTTGCTGTTGATTAATTGATTAAATGTCCATTTAATTGGTTGGATGTTGTACTTGACAACTGTGTTCATATAATATATATATTATTTCTAAATCTAATCGGAGACTGTACGATGCTAGTAAAGTGTTAATTTCTTTAGTTGATATATATGTGCCGGACCTGTATGTTGTTTTAGTTGCTCTATATTATTTCTTTGTATGATTAAACTGTTTGCTTTGAGGCTAGTGTTGGTGAATTTCTTAACCTAATTGAAGACAATATAGTGGTGATCAAGTGTTAATTTGTTTCTTTGATATATATATGTGTTATTTTAGTGACTTTATATGATGACTTAGTTTGATTCAAGTGGAGTTGAAGCTAATATTGATGATGTGCAGTTTTAGTTGCTTTATATATTGACTTAGTTGCTGGTGAAGTGCTTCGAATGTTTTAGTTAATGCAGTGCTTAATTTGAATGATAACACGTTGAGAGCATAATCTGATTTTGCATTATGGGGGCATGGATTGCATTATGAAGTAGTTGGTGAAGTTGGTCAAGTGCTGCTGATGTGTTGCAAGAGTATGACTTGGTTGGTTTTGTTGTATGATTGATTTTGTGGGTATGTATGTTCTTGCCTTGACATAGCATCATAAGGGAAATGGTTTTATACACTTGGTTATTTTTTTTGTTTAATTTGTTTGTTGATTACTATGTTTTGGGAGTTAATGATTTTCAATGAATTGTACCCTTTAAAAAATTTCACATATTTGTTTTTCAAATATATTGAATATATATAAAAAAAATATAATACTTGGCAGATATGTACCAGCCAAGTATTATATATTTTTAACTTTCTGGATCAGGCGGCCAAAAACCGCCAAATATTATCACAAATTCAAAAAAAAGTTACCGTTATATATAGTTAATCATTCATACTTAATGCTCATAAAGTGACAAATATGCTCTAATTCAAAAAAGTTACAATTATAAAGAGATAGAATGCTATATTTATCGGTCCATAACCACCAAATATACAAGAATGTCATTTGCAAAGCCATATTTATCGGGTTAAAAACATCAAATATGTTGCTATTCAAAAAGTTACCGTTACGAATGGGTATATTTGACTATAAAAGTGACAAATATGGTCGGTTGACCACCGTACTGTGCATATGTATACTTGGCACTTTTATGTGAGAAATATGTTGTGGTACATATTTTGTATTTTGACCGACCGTCAAATAGATTATATTTGGCAGTGTCATTGGTGTCATTTTGTTGACCAATTTGACGGTCATTGGCTGCCAAATATGAGCATTTTTCTTGTAGTGAGTAGACCAAGATGAATTGAGAATTGAATTAAGAATACTCGGGTGTGAAACCCATTGAATAAGGATTGAAGAAGATCAAAGAAGCATGAAGAATACTTAAAAGAAGGACATGAAACCCAGCAAACACAAAGCCTAAAGAGATCAAAGAAGACACGAAGGATACTTAGCTGAAGACACGAAGGATGAGAAGGTCTAAAGACTGTGAAGTTGTGCATGATAGAAGTTTACTCAGTGAGCATGCATTAGAAGGAAACCCTAAGAAGTAGGTGAACTTAAGAGTGTTTTAAGCCCTTAGAATAGGCACAAGCCCTAAGAAGGGGTGTACTAAAGAGTGTTGAAAATCCTAAGAAGTAGGTGCACTTAAGAGTGTTTGAAGCCATTAGAATAGGCATACTGAAGAGTGTTATCAAACTATAGGAAGTAGGTGCACTTAAGACTGTTAGAGACCCTAAGAAGTAGGTGTACTGAGGAGTGTTTTGTCATAGCATCATAGGGATGCTTTCAATTTCTTAAATGGGCATCTTAGCCCTTAGATGGGCACATTCGCCCTTGAATGGGGACTTCAGCCCTTAGATGGGCACGTTTGCTTTTGAATGGGCACCTTAGCCCTTAGATGGGCATCGCAGTGCTTGGATGGGCACATTCACCCTTGAGTAGGCACCTTAACCCTTAAATGGGTACTTCAGCCTTGATTGGGCACCGTAGCCCTTGAATGGGCATACTTTAGCCCTTAGACGGGTACATTAGCCCTTGGATGGGCACATCAGCCCTTGAGTGGGCCCTTCAACCCTTGAATGGGTGCACCTTTTGCAGGAGTAGGAAAGAAAGAAGATGTCGAGAAAGTCTGACAGAATGAAGACGAATGCGAGGATGCCAAGATGGGAGTAGGAAAGACAAGGCAATAGTACTTTGTCATTCTTTGTGTCTCACAAACTTGTCCAAAGTAGAGGGCATGCTATAGGCATTGAATTTTTAAGGCTTGATGATGAAACAAAGTGAATGTTGAGTGATGAAAATGACTAAAATGCCATTGGAAGCTAAAAAAAGAAGGGTGAGAATAATCGCTGAAAGTTCTAAAAAACTGACAGGTGACTTAAAAAAATCCAAAAAATTAATCCAAAATAAATCTACTGATGATTCATATATCGTTGTGAAGCTACAGATGTCTAGTTTTTGTGAAAATTTATGGATTGTAAATCAGAGTTTAATTTGAAAAGTTATACATGATCGAACCGATAAAGGTAGGAAGGGACTACACTAAAATTGTCAAAATATGAAGGACCAAAAAGAGAACAGCCACTCGACTGTTGATCAAATATCCGCGTGGCCGTCAAACTGTTGCCTAGATGTTAACTACAGCCTCCCAATTATTGGACAGTCACCCGACGATTTGTCAATAACTGCTCGATTTTTGGTCCCCTAATTTTAGAATATTTCGATTCCAACATTCCTTTTTTGTTTCTTTGCTTCCTTTTTCAGCTCCAGTCCTCACCTATATAAACCCTTTTGGCTTACTTTTCAAGACACTGATTATTAAATATAATCCTCTCTTCTCCCTCTTAAAGGCATGCTTGAGAATTCGAGAAGTCTTTTTCAATTAAAAGATTTTTAGGTGTTCTATTACTCTAAACCATAAAAGGGTGCATTAAAAGCAGTCCTCTCTTCTTCCTCATATTTTCTTGTTTATTTTATTGCTTAGAATTAGACATGATTAGGGTTTATTTTAATGCTTAGGACCATGTTTAGGGTTTTATGAATTATTTAACCCTTTTGTTTGTTTTACGGGATGGATAAGCTTGTCGAGGTAAGTCCGCTATTCCTTCTTTATTAGAATCATGTTTAGGAATTTAATTTCCTTTGCGAATGTTTAGAATCATGCTTAGGAGCACATGCTTAGAATCATACTAGGAGAACTTATAATTACTTTGAAGCATGCTAGGAAATAGTATAGAATAGGTAAGAATTCCCATATTGCCCGTTTAAATGCTTGGATTAGGCTAGAATAGCCTTACTTGATTTTGATTGTATGACTTAGGCTAGAATATGCCATGATAACCATGTTTAGGCTAGAAAAGCCATGAATTAATATGATTTATACTAGAATAGCAATTGCCATGATAAAATTATCAAATCTAGGTTTAAGTCCCATCATATTAGATTATAGCTTTGTATTATTATTGAATATGCCATGAAAGAAGCTTAATAGACGTTGAATAGACTCACATATGGTAGTGAGGAATTCATCATCTATTGAGTTTCGAATTGATTATTTAATGTATGATTCATTTGAATGAATGAAATATTTTATTATTTTATTTTATTGTTGAAGAATAAGCGATGTAATTCTCTTCCCTTTCCCCCATGTTTGATAGAAATGTTATCCATTCTCCGCCCCCTTTGTGTGGATGAATATATAACTATTATTTGATTGAATAATCACCTCACATGTCTTAAAGAAGATAAAAATGGAATGTGTGCATAAAATCAACCACCTAAGCGGACTATGTAATAGCATGAATTATTCTAATTTGGTAAACCCTAGTGGAGGTTGGATTTTGATCCAGGCAGGTTGAATGACTCGTATCAAACTTATCGAACCCATCTCTGAAGGGATGAGGGTAGGTTAGGTCCTAAAGCAAGGGATTCGATTGCCCCCATTCATTCGCAATTAAATAATTGGGTGGTGACTCCATTTCTCTAGATGTGCCCACGACTCGTTTGTACTCCCTTAAGTCTCGAAAGAGGCTTTGACATCATGTCATGGTTGTAAACGCTCTAGCAGAATGAAAGCCCCGTTCATAAGTCATCATGCCTGTTAAGCTTCTAGATGTCATTCTATAACCCCATAACACAAAAAGTAACTTCTCAGCCCATTCTTTATATGTCTGCACCGTCTTGGCCAACATCTTCTTGAGATTCTTATTGGCCACTTCTACTACTCCATTTGCTTGTGGCTAATATGGAGATGATTTATGGTGTTCAATCCCACTTTTACTACATATTATGTTTTTCTTGATAAACTACGCCATTTGCTTTGCCTCTGGTTTACTGCAGGACTCAGCTTCTATCTGCTTGGTGAAGTAGTCAATCACCACCATTATATATCAATGCCAATTGGAGCCTTATCTCGAATATAATGTCAATGCCCCATGTAGTAAATGGCCACAATGTTGTCATTCCTTATAATTTCAAGGGTGGTTGGTGAATCAAATTTCTATTGATTTTGCACCAGTGATATCTCTTCACAAACTGGACACAATCGGTCTCTACAATGAGCTAATAAAAGCCTTGCTTTATTATCTTCTTCGTAAGCATTAGCCCATTCATGTGTGGTCCACATACTCCACGATGGATTTCCTCTATGAGCCTTCTATCTTTTTTCTCATCGACACATCTCAATTGCATCCCTTCTAGCATTCTCTTGGTTGATGACAAGTAAATTGTTAGGCCAACATTCACAGTAAAACCTTATCTTTCTTACTAGCCTCCTCTAGCAAAATCCTCTCTTCTAGATACTTATTCAAATCATAGAACCATGGCTTCTCATCCATTTCAACTTCCATTACATAGGATTCCAGGTAGTAAGGACCCCATGCTTGCGATATCATAATTGGTCTCACCAATAACTCTTGGGTACTCGCCTAAATAGATGCCAATGAAGCTAAGGTATCTACCATCTGATTCTTGTTTTTTGGCAGATGGATGAAGGTGCACTGCTTGAACCTCCTAATTATCCTTCTAGTGTGCTCAAGATACTGTTTCAACCTTCCTTCCCTTAGATCCCAATCTTCAATGGCATGAGAGATGACTAGCTTCGAATCTTCCAAAACTTCTATTTCTTCAATACCCATCACAATCACTGTTTCTAGCCTAATGGCAAATGCCTCATACTCAACCACGTTATTGGTGGCTCTAAACTCCAGCTTCTTAGTAAAAGTAATGACTTCTTCAGTTGGTGATACTAGAATAACTCCTATTCCAGTACCATTTCAATTTACAGCTCTGTCAAAGAACATCCTCTATCCTACTACGAAAATTACCCCTAAATGTTCATCTAGGAAGTCCAACTCCTATGGTTCATCATTGTGCACCAGATTTGTAGCCAAAAATTCTACAACTTCTCTTCCTTTCAGCACCTTCTTGATGACATATTCAATGTCAAATTTTGTGAACTGAACTAGCCATCTTGCTAACTTGCCTACCAAAGATGGTGCCTTCTAGAGACTTCATTAGGTCTTCCTTTGAGATAATCTTAAGCCATACCATGGCTAAATACATATTCTCCATGTAGCTATACTTCATCTTGTACAATAGCAACTTCTTGCTAAGATAGTGAATGGCACGTACCACACCGTTCTCATCTTCTTGTGCCAGTATAGCACCAATGGCCTCCTCCTCAAGAGCCAAATAGGGAATCATATTCTTGCTAGGTTTTGTGGTCTCAAAATTGGCAGATTATGCAAATACATCTTAATGTTCTCAAATGCCTCTTAGCACTAATCATTCCATGTCACTAGCTCATCCATCTTTAATAGTCTGAATATCGGTGCACAAACTATTGTTAGCTGGCGATAAATCGACTGATATATTGGATCTTCATAAGAAACCCTCTAACTTCTTTCTCTGTCTTCGGCGATGGCATCTCTGTAATTGCCTTCACTTTATCGGGATCTACCTCTATCCCCTTCTCACCAACTATGAACCCAACAGCTTCCCTGAGGTGATCCTAAAACAAATTTCTTCAAATTTGGCCATAGCTTGTACTTTTTCACCTTTTTCAAGAATTTGTCTAATGAATCAAAGTGACCATCTCGATCTCAGATTTCACCATCATGTCATCTACATAAACTTCTATCTCTTTATGCATCATATCATAAAATAGTGTTGTTGCCATTCGTTGATAGCTTGCCCCTACATTCTTCAATTGAAAGGGCATCACCTCGTAACAGGAGGTTCCCCACATTGTAATGAAGGCCATTTTCATCTTGTCTTCATTAGCCATCATTACCTGGCTACAACCAGAAAAGCCATCTACAAAAGAAAATATTACACTAGTGGCGGCTTTGTCCACTAACACATCAGTATGAGGCACTGTGAGGCCTTATTCAAATCTTAATAGTCAACCGCATTCAGACTCTTCCATCCTTCTTTGGCGTTGGCACGATGTTGGCTAACCATTTTGGATACTTCACCACATCTTGGCTTCAATCTGCTTGGAGATTTCTTCCTTGATTTTCTGAGCCCATTATAGTCTCGACCTCTTTAACTTGTACTTGACTGAGTTTATATGCCGATACGTCAAGATTGTATGCTAGGTGATGCTTCTATCGATTTTGAGCATGTCATTAGAGGACCAGCCAAAGACTTCTTCATGTTTCTTTAGTAACTTTTAAAATCTCTCTCTCTATTTAAGAGTTGTATCAAGTGCAATGCATATGTTCTTTGGTTTTTCAATACCAAGATTAATGTCATGAGTTTGAATGGTGTGGATGTCAAATATGCTAGTGAAATGCAAATTATCATGCACAATGCTATCCAGGTAAACATCAACAAGTAAGCAAAATTATATTTCATTGCACTAAATTTAAAACATAAACAATGTTCTCTTCTTCAAGGAGGTTAGGAACAAATACATTGTCAAAGCAAATATCTTTAGTTCCCTCTTCAATGAAGGTAGCAAGGTCAACAGATGGGTCTATTGGTAGTACTTGTTCTTGAGGCTTCTCCTCCTTGATCTTCATCTTCTTAACCCCCTCAGCCAAGTCATACCCCTTGATAATTTTAGCCTAGAGTATGTTCTTAAAAATCTCAAATTCGGGCTTCAACATTCCCTTGTAAACCCATAGCTTAGTAGCTCCTACTACTTTGTATCTTGGGCTTTCAAAACTCGATGAATTCTATCTTTTTGGGCTCAAAGTGTCCATCTTCATCAGATACTTAGCTCAACCTTCTTCTAGTGGTTTGGCCTTACAATCGAGAAGGGATGGCAGTCCACTTCCATTCTTCCTAAGCCAAGTTCCTAACAAGTATCATTGTTTCTTCATTATTCCAGCAACAATTGGAGTGATTTCATCAATCATGGCTAAATGGAAGCCTCCCATGTTTTGTATCTCTCCAACCTTTACACTCAAAGCAGCGGGTGTAATGGTTGGGGCAGCATGGATAGTCACAATGTCCCCATCCATATCAAAGCGGATCTTTTCATACAAAGTGGAAGGAACACCACCAAGCAAACGGAATCATGTTCGACCCAACAAAGTACCAAAGGTGATAGAAATGTCAAGGACTATGAACTCAATCATCACTTCAATAGGCCTAGTCTTCACCAATGCCTTGAAAATCCTAATGTTTTGAGTCATTGTAAGCCCTGATCACCATCTCACAAGGCTCAAGTTCATCTTTTTTAACCCCAAACTTATGCAATATCTTTACAGGCACGATGTTGATGGCAGACCCATCAACCACCATGGTGCAAGGAGAATTCTTCCCTCTAATCTCTACGGTGACGAACAACAGCTTTTTATGATTCCTTCCTCCAAAAGGCAAATCATCATCAGTGAAAGTGATTACACCTCTCTCTTTTACCCCGTTTAGTTCTCTTCCAATCATGGCAGTCAACATCTCATTTGGAGTGGCAGCCATTGATATCTCCACCTCTGCCAAAGCCTTCACCATGGCTTCTCAATACTTTTGAGACAAGATCAACAAGTCCCACATACTGGCATTTGCCTAAGTCTCTTTCAATTGCTTTATTACTTGGTCTTCTTCTTCCTTGATCTCTTCCCTAGCAACTTCTTTACCCTTCTCCACAGTTTTTTCTTTCTTGACTGGTTTTTCCTTCTCATTCTCATGGTAACTCCTTGTTATTCCTTGGACATTCTCATTCTCTCCCTTAAATGTTTCTCCCTCAAATCTCACCACTTCTTCATCACTACTAAAGTTAGTCCAAAAGTTGGGAAGGGTCTTAACTTTAAGAATATCATCCCATATACCTATGACTCTCACATTCTTACACCTTCTAGGTAAACTCTCTATCTTTACAATGCTCTCGACTTGCTTCCCTTTCTTAGCCTCACTACCCTTATTCACCTAAAGTCTCTTAGGCGATAAGCCTCTTTTAGCCCATTTTTTAGCCTTCCATTTCTTGGCAACGACACTCGTGGATGTCGACTTCTTCTTGTCAGATGTTTCTTCGTATTCAACCTCAGCTTCATTTGCTTTCCCTTCCCTATCCTCATCATCACTGAGGTACACAAACTCAGGCTCCAAGCTTCGCTTATCCCCTTTGATAGCAATGTTGGTCCATCCACCCTTCTGGAGTGAAGATTTCGGCTACCAAAGGAATGGGCTCCTCTTCTACCCCCTTAATGATCTCCTTGGGCTTTTCTTCTTCAAGCTCCCCCTTCTTCGGCTTCTTACTCATGGCCACCTTTCTAGAAGACCCCTCTTGTTATTCAAGCTTGGGCTTTTTCCTTCTCTTGGCTCTCTCAGCCCTGCTTGATCCACTCTTTTCTTCAAAAGAGTTCATGACTTGCTCCTCGGTCAAGCTTGACCAATCATGTTGGTCATTGGAGGAAGTACTTAGTTATAGTTGGGAAGCAGTTGCTTCTTGTGCTGCAGTCTTCTAGCTCCAGATTGGGAATATGACCCTTTTCAATCAAATCCTGGATCTCTTGGAAAAGACGAGTGCAATCGTCAGTCTTGTGACTGGATACTTTATGGAACTCATGCTTCTCGTGATGCCTCTAATTTCTTGATAATGGATTTGGAAGCTTTCCTGGTGGCAATGACTATAAGATCCCTTTGGCTCTCAATTTGGCAAAGATGTTTGACAATGGCCTTCCCAAATGACTGAACTTCCTTTGTTGGACAACTGCTTTCACCTCAACATGCTTGGTGCTAAACCCACTAGCTTGATGGTACTGCCCTGATTTCTTTGAGGGTAACTGTTGTCGGTTCTCTTCTGCCTGGCCTCTAAATCTTCTCTTTGGATGCTTGAATCATACATATCTTTAAATGTTTTGATTAGAAAGCCCACAAGCCTATCTTTAATGAAAGCATGGGCTCCATTGATCACCATATGGACTTGGTCCTTCTCTGGGGGCCTCGTGGTTATCTTGGTAGCTTTGGCCCTCCAATGGTTGAAGTACTCCAAAAAAGTCTCATTGGGCTTTCAGCAAGTTGTCTCCAAATCTCTCAAGGTTACCCCCAGTTAGGTATTGTGGCGATATTATTCCATAAACTACTCGAATAGCTCCTAATCTTCTCGAACTCTTTTGGAAAGGTCATGATACCATACTACTACATCATCTTCTAAGGATAGAATGAAGTACTTCAATATATACTCCTTTGACAAAGTAGTTATGGGCACGACAACAACATACTAACTCAAATGTATCCTTGGATTGCCTTCTCTATTGAACTTGGGCAAATCTGACATGTGGAACTTTGGTATCAAATCATTGTCCCTAATGAACAAGTTGTCATCTAGGTCGTCAAACCCTTTCAGCCCATTCTTCTTCAAGCAAGACGGGACCTTCTCCACATCCTTGGCTAATTGCTTGATTGATTTAGGCTTGTCTTGGTTGGCTAGGTCTTTCCCCCTATCTTTACGTTGGCTAGTCTCACCCTCAACATCACCATTACCTTTAGGCGGCAGCTAGTTCATTTGAGTAGGCATATTTTGTATAGCTTCAATGAGTTGGGCTGTGGTTGGAGTGCAGTCATATCGGCCCTCAATTAGGTTATCTTTTCATCATTGTTGTTGGGTACGACCATTTTAGCAACTGGTTCCTCTTATCTTCTCAAACAACCACCTTGTCTAACCTAAGCTATGATGGCTGCAAAACATAGATGTTAATGCCATGCATGTATGCATGATATGAAGCATGCTTATACAAGGGTATAGACATACTTTCAGCCTTCCAACCTTATTTCTCCCACATATATGAGGTGGAGTCTCTTTTCCTAGGATTTTGGGCCTCATTCTCAAGTCATCATCATGGGATGTGGGAATGCGAGATTATCATTCAAGATGATGTTGGATTCTCCATTATTATCGTAACATGACTTTATATATAATGATAACCTTAACTCATGGCACATGTTCCCATTTTGTTATTATAGGTGATTTGACATGTGAGAAATGTACATGGTTCCATTAGGTTATAGCCAATATTACTCTAATCATGTGGAATTTTACATCCATGGACATGCATTTTAATATGGGTTCTTGATATTCATCCTATTTAAAATTTCTAGATTCATCTATATGGGCGTGAGCCTCAAGGTCCAATGGTCTGGGCTCCTTCGAGTGAGAGATGCCCCATTGGGCTGGTCTCTTTTTATACAAATTAATAGTACATGCTCAAAGGTGGTGGCACCAATATGAGTCATCTAAAGGTTGAATAGAGCCAAATATTTCTCATGCCAATGCCACACAGCTAGTTTAGGCAATTCGTGTTTATTATGTGTAAATGTGTAGGGATGCAATGACTCAATATAACTAAGTAAGCTATTAGAATTTGGTGTCCCAATTAGAATTAACTTCTCGTATCCCTAATGGAGTCACCACTGTGAATGGGCTTTTCATCCTACCTTAGCATTTGCAACCATGACACTGTGTCAAGGCCTCTTTCGAGACTCAAGGGAGCACAAACCAGCCAAGGACATGTTTGGAGAATGGAGTTTTCACCTAATTATTCAATTCTGAATGAAGGGAGGCAATCTGATCCCTCGCTTCGGAGCCTAAACTATCCTAATCCTTTTAGAGATGGATTCGAAAAGTTAGGTACGAGCCATTCGCCTTGCCTGAATCTAAATCTAAGGCATATAAAATAAGTATAGCTTATATTGTTATACAATCCACTTAGTGTTGTTCATTTTATGCACATATTGTTCATTTTATCTTTTTTAAGACAAGTAAGCTTATTTTCAATCATGGTAGTTGTATATTCATACATAGACGGAGATGAGGAGAAAAGATTACATTTCCTTTCAAACATGGAGGAATGGAAGGAGGATTACAACAATTTTATTATTCAACAAATAAAGCAAATCTACTTTTAACACTCCAAAATATTCATTCACATAACATATTCATGTCATTCAAGTATTCATTAATAAACAATCAATTCGAGACTCGATGAATAAGAAATTTCTCACTACCATATGTGAGTTTATTCAATGCTTATCAAGCCTCTTTGAGCATATATTCATGCATTCAAATATTCATTCTAAGTAATGGTCCCTCACCATCAATGTAAGTCCACCTTCACTTCATGGCATCATATAGTTATACTTCTAAACATGGTACATTCATACATTCATTCATATCAATCAATTAAAATTCTAGTAAAGGCCATAAACTAAAATCATAGTGCTTCAACCTAGATTTGATAACTTTTACCGTGGTAATTCTACCAATTCATTACTATTCTAGCATAGTTCAATTGATAATGTAGCTTCTAAACATGGCAATTCTAACCTAGCATGGCATTTCTAACCTAATCACATCAATCATAACAAAACATGGCTTTTCTAGCCCAATCATATCAATCATATCAAATTATGGCATACTCTAGCTGTAGACACTGAATTTTTTAGGCTCGATCAAGGAATGAAGATGAATGTTGAGCAAAGCAAATGGCCAAAATGCCCTTCGAGGCCAAGAAAGGAAAGATGAGAGAGAGCTAGTGAAAGGTCTTGAAAACTGACATATGACTTCAAAAAATCACAAAAATAATCTAGGAGGAATCTAATGGCAAATCATATACTGTTACAAAGATATGGATGTTTAGCTTTCGTAGAAATTTACAAATCATGAATTGGAGTTGAATTCAAAAAGTTGTAAGTAATTGAATAGACAAAGGTCGAAAGGGACTGCCTTGCAAAATTGTAAAATAGGAAGGGCCAAATAGCTAGACCATTGTTCATAGGGTACTGTTTACGTGTTACTGTTCACGCATTACTATTCGTCCAAATCCCATATTGGTTTTTTATCACTTTTTCACTCCAAGGAAAGCCTACATAAGCACACCTTGGGCACACTTCTGAAGGTATCTAGACATCCTCTCTCTCCCCGTCTATGACACACTTGTGAGAATTCCAATGAGTCCTTTCTAGTCTAATATTTTTTTAGCGTTGTATATTGCTCTAAACCTAGAAGGGTACGTCCTGAGAGCAGTTTTCTCTTCTCCCTCATATTTTCTTTTTTATTTTTCTTGCTTAGAATTAAGCATGTTTAGGTTTATTTATGGTTAGAATAAGAATGTTTAGGATTTATTGTTATGCTTAGAAGCATGCTATGATTATTATGAATTGTTATAACCCGTATTTGTTTTGCGAGATGGATAAACGCGTCGAGGTAAGTCCGTTATCCTTCCTTTATCTGGAAACATTTTAGGAATTTTATTTTCTTTGAGAATGCTTAGAAACATGTCTAGGAGTACATGCTTAAAATTATGCTTAAGAGCACATGATTAGAATCATGCTAGAAAATTTTATTTGGTTTGATGAATGCTACAAAATAGCGTAGAATAGGTAAGAATTACCATTTTACCCTTGAATGTCTTGTTTGAGCTAGAATAGCTATGATTGATTTCAATTGTTTGAATTAGGCTAGAAATACCATGTTTATGCTAGAATATGCCATGAATGACATGTTAGGCTAGAAATGCCATGATAAATGATATGAATTATGGTAGAATAAGTAATAAGGTAGAATTGGCATGATAGAATTTATCAAAACCTAGGCTAGAATGCCATGATATTAAATTATGGCTTTGTTCGATTTTATTGTTGATGCATGCATGAATGTTTATTAAGAAGTGTAATTGTATGATGCCATGAAGTAATGGCGAGGGATCATCACTTGGAATAAATATTCAATGTATGGAATATTTTATTCTATTGTTGAATAATAAATGTTGTAATCCTCTTCTCTTCCCCCATGTTTGATGGAAATATAATCTTTTCTCCTTCCTGTTTCTATGTATGAATATACAACTATCATTGATTGAATAATCACCTCATATGCTTAATGAAGATAAAAAATGAGAATGTGTGCATAGAATGAACAATGCTAAGCAGACTAAGTTACAACATAAGTTATTCCTATTTAGTATTTCCCAAGTGGAGGCCGGATTTATATTCGAGCGGGTCGAAAGACTTGTACTTAACTTTCTAAACCCATCTCTGAAGGGATAAGGGAGTTTAGGTATTGAAGCAAGAGATCGAATTGCCCCTATTCATTCCCAATTGAATAATTGGGTGGCGACTCCTTTCTCTAGACTTGCCCATGGCTCGTTTGTGCTCCCTTAAGTCTTAAAAGAGGCTTTGACACAGTGTTGTTGTCGATGGGAATAACAAATTTTAATACATCGTGTTGATATAATGAGTCCTTGCATCACTACACTTTTGCACACAATGAGCACAAAATGCCTACATTAGACTTGTGGCATTGGCATTAGAAGTCTTTGGCTCCACTTGGCCCCTAGACGACTCATGTTGATGTCACCACCTTTGAGCACATACCATCGAATTGGTATAAAAAGAGACCAGCCCAAGGGGGCATCCTCGCTCGAAAGAGCCCAGACCATTAGACCCTTGAGACTCAAGCCCTTGGAGATAGAAATTTTCAATAGGATGAATATCCAAAACCCATGTTGAAATGCATGTCTATGGATTTAAATTCCTCATGATTAGAATAGCATCAACTCGAAACCTCATGGAACCATGAACAAATGTCACATGTCAAGTCATCCATAAAAGAACAAAATGGGAACATGTGCCTTGAGTTAAGGTTATCATGACGTTTTGAAAACCATGTTATGGTAATTATGAAGAATCCAACATTAACATGAATGTTAGAATTATGAGAAAGAAACTCGCATTCCCAAATTCGATGATGATGACTTAGGAATGAGGCCAAAAATCATGGGAAAAGATATTTGACCTCACGTGTGTAAGGGGAATAAGGTTGGAAGGCTGAAAGCGTGTTTATGCCCTTGTATGAGCATGTATCATATCTTCCATACATACATGCATGCATGGCATTAACACTTTTGTTTTGTAGCCATCATTGCTTGGGTTAGACAACGTGGTCGTTTGTTAAGACAAGAAGACGAAATGGCATCACCCAATAACAGCAATGAAGAAATGATCCAATTGAGCGCCGACATGCCACGCTCTAGCAACAAATGGCCCAACTCATTAAAGCACTCTAAAATGGGCCTAATCGCATTAATCAACCGCCACCCGAGGGTAATAGTGATGGTGATGGTGAGACTAACTGAGGCAAAAATACGGAGAAAAGCCCAATCAACCAGGAAGAACCTGAATCGATCAGGCAGTTGGTCAAAGACATGGAAAAGATCCAATCTTTCTTAAAGAAAAAGGGATTGAAAGAGGACAAAGACCTAGATGACATCTTAATTACGGGAAATCAATACTTGCCTCCAAAGTTTTGTTCACCGGACTTGCCCAAGTTCAACGGGGAGGGGAATCCCAAGACTCATTTGAGATAGTATGCAACTGTCATGGCCACCACTCCTTTGACGAAATAATGTATCTTGAAGTATTTCACGCTATCCTTGGAAGGCGACGTGGTAGTGTGGTATCACAATCTTTCTAAAAGAGTTCGAGAATATTGGAAAGAGTTATCAAAACACTTCGTAGAACAATATCACTACAACACCCAACTGGGGGTAACTTTGAGAGATTTGGAGACAACACGTCAAAAGCCCAATGAGACTTTCTTAGAATATCTAGTCCATCGGAGGGCCAAAGCTACCAAGATGACCACGAGGCCTGCGGAGAAAGACCAAGTCCATATGGTGATCAATAGGGCCCATGCCTTCATCAGTGAAAGGCTTATAAGCTTTCCAATTAAGACATTTGAAGATCTGTATGATTCATGCATTCAAATAGAAGATTTGGAGGCCAGGCAGAGGAGAGGCAACAATAGAATTCAAGAGCAATATGACCAATCCAGTAGGTCAGACAATGATGATGTATCGATAATGGGAGAATATCCTGATTTAGAGAAAAAATAATAATGTTTTGAAATGCTTTGTCTTAAGAATAATACGAGAGTTGTGTATTCTTTTGATGATCATTGATAAAATCATGATACTTATTGAAAATAGATTTTTGGTAATACATGAGATTGTGTTCTTTACATGCCTGACTCTTTTTGCTAGATAAGTTTCATTCTTGATTCTTTAATCATTTGAGCACAATAGCCATGAATATGGGACTTTATATCACTTAGAGAAAAGTTATGCGAATAAAGCTTGGTGTTAAGATCTCACAAGACTCTATAACCTATTTGATCACCACTGGAGGCAAAATCCTAGGCTTCACAACATAAAGGAAGTAATCTAGGCCTTCGTTGGATTGATTGAGGCTTTCAAGCCCACCTATGCTTACTTTATCGTCACTAGTATACCCTATTAAGCCTAATCAAGCATTTTCTTTGTCAATCCACAAACACTGGAAAAATTTTCCTTACATAGCACCCTCACTCATAACATATGAATATTCTATAAAAGAGCATTGAGAGCCATGCTTATGGGGGAATGAAAAGAAGTTGACAAGTTTTTGTACAATTTTAAGCTCCAAAAAAGTCAAAAAAAAGAAGAAGAAAGGAACAAAAAGAAAAAAAAGAGAGAGAGAAAATGAAAAAAGAAAAAAGAAGAAGAAGAAGAAGAAAAATCAAGAAAAAGAAAAGAAGAGTGTTAATCTCATTGCTCGTAAAGTTTAGGGGTGTAGCCACTCGCTATCAAAAGCAAAGCAAAACATAAGGGGTGAAAACTCAAAGTTTGGGGGTACAAATGGAAGAAATTGATGCTCTTAATTAAAGCCTAGCATGGTTGTATGATTATGGGTAAGAAAACCTTATACTTTCCTTTATCATATCTTGATCCCAGCCTATCATTACAAGCCTGATAAAACCCTAATAATCCTTAATGTTGTGATGAGCCTACATTAGTAGAGAGTGGTGTGAAAAGTGAGCTTATGGTAGTCCTTCTATCTTTGGAGATTGATCACTAGTTTCTATTTGCATAAAGCTATCTGAGTCTTAACAACTAAAGTATGATTGGCTACACACACACACACACACACGAAGAATCTTGAATGAAGCAATTCTGCCGTAGAGTCAAAATTGTGAACAATCACGATGTCAATGCATTACCATTAAGCTATTGAATTTGATAAATCTTTGAGAAATTTGAATGTCAATTAAATTGATGCACAACTTACAATATTTCAACTTGTTATTGGAGGATGTTGGGTTTATTGAAACAAGACAGAAAGAAGAAAATCTGTCAACAGTATCCATTAAGGGTATCAAAGAAGCAACTTTGCCACCAACAGTGAAAGCAAGATATATGGAAGAAGTTAGCCACTTTGTCTAGTATGGATGTTTGCAAAGAAGAAGGAATAATGCCTTTAAGGCTAGATGAAGAAATTCCTTAAGACAATTCCAGACTTATCATAGAGGGGGTAAAAGAATTGTCCATTCGTCTTAAGGAGTGAAAATAAGCAAGGGAGCAAAAGAATTGCCCTAGTCATCTTAATAGTCATGGTAGATATGATTATCTTAATCATCTTGGAGGAAGTGCAAGAAAATGATGCTAGAATAGACAACCTTTCTTGTAGCCAAATGTGAAGAAAAAAAGAAAAAAAAAATAAAAGCATGCTAAGTCAAAAACCTTGAAAAGGCGGCTCAGGCAAAAATTAAGGCAAGCCCATTGAGTTGAAAACCCAAAAGGGCAGCTCAGGCAAAAGTTAGGGCATGAAAGAAAAGAAGAAAAAGCCTGTTGAGTTGAAAACCTAGAAAGGGCGACACAGGCAAAAGTTAGGGCAAGCTCGTTATGTCAAAAACGAAAAAGGGTGGCTTAGGAAAAAATTAGAGCATAAAAAAAAAGAAATGAAACATAATTGAACCCACTAAGCCGAAAACCCAAAAAGGCGGCTTAGGAAAAAATTTGGGTTAGAAGAAAAACCTGAAGAAGCAAAAAACGGCCACCGAATCTCTAACAAAGATTAATCTTGACTTGATCCAATCCAATCAACGTCTCAGCTAGAATCAAGGGAGTTACTGTGAAACCTAGGCCCATCTGAGAAATGATGATCACAAGATAAATGTCACCAAGACCATTTAAAAAACCAATGGAGACCATGCAAGAAGGCAAAATTGAAAAAGGCGAAGCCAACCAGACAAAGTCCTGCCCATCATCCCAAGCAAAGGCATGGTGAAGGATCATGTCACCCTACCACCCTTCGTGTGAATGCCCATGTTGGAAGTCGAGAAGTCGAAGAAGTGGACAAGATCAGTTGCTGATGGTTTCTGGATAGTAGGAAGAATAAGGCTTTCAGAACTAGATGAATGATGATCGAGTATGGTAGAGAATTCCTTATACAAGGGGCAAAGCTCTTGCCCATTGAAATGGAAGATGTGATCATGAGATCCATGAAGATTGTGCATTCCTTTAGAAGAGGGACATTAAGCTCTACATGTGGAAGGAACTTCAGGTAAAAGAGACCGACAGATTTGAATTGTTTCTAGTCATCATCCTTTAGAGGCTGGAGGGTCTTGAAAAGGCCTCAGACATATTAGGAAATGCGAGAAGAGACATTAGAAGGTGTGAAGAGAGGTAGAAAAGAAAACAAGAAACCCGATGGCAACAATCCTCACTCATCATCACCAACATTAATTAAAGAAGCAATAACTTGAGCCTGAAGACGCTCAACCTCTCACTCTAGGCACTAGATTTGCATGAGACCCATCTAGTGCAAGCAAGAAGCATATACTTAGAAAAATAGACGTCATGCATACATGAATCATAAATCCTTTTCTTGTGGGAAACATGATCCAGAATGGAGCATAGTCCAAAAGTGACCAAGTTCTGTAGAATCACAAAATAGTATGAAATATTGGGGGTAACCGTAAAGGAAGGAGGTTCAACATCTAAAGGAATAGCAACAGGAAGTAACACAATGTGCAAATCTATCTCGATGAGACCTAGAAGAATAGAAGCAACGTGATGAGCAAGCCATTCTCGATATAGGTAGCATGATGTGCAAGTTACTTGGATCAAACAACTAAGTCTTATTGAGACCTAATGATCACCTAAAGCAGCATTATGTATTTAAGCAATTCAAGTAGTGCCATGTACAAGATGTCTGGAACGAATGATAATCGAAGAGGAATATTATTTTAAAGAAGGAAGTTCAAGTTTGATGTTCACCTTGAAGAAGGCATCTTCCTTGAAGAACGTATTCACCTCGAAGATGGCATCCACCTCGAGGAAGGGATCTTCCTCGAAGAAGGTATGTACTTTCAAGAAGGAATCTCCCTCGAATAAGACATCTACCATGAAGAAGACGTATATCTTGAAAAGACATCTCTTTTATTTCACCATGAAGAAGGAATTTGAATTCTACCCTACAGAAGGAATTTCAATTCTACCCTACAGAAGGAATTTTGAAGAAGAAATTTGAAGTTCACCTTAAAGGAGTCGAAAAAAAAAAGATTCATAGATAGAGAGTTTGACGGGTAAAGGGAAGAGAGAGAAGAGAAAAGAGAGAGAGAAAAAGAGAAAAGAGAAAGAGAGAAGAGAGAGGAACAGAAAGAGAAAAGAGAAAAGAAAGAAAGAAAGAAAGAAAGAAAGAAGAAAGAGAGAAGAGAGAGAAAAAGAAAAGAGAGAAGAGAAGAGAAGAGAAAAGAAAAGAAAAGAAAAGAAGAAAGAAAGAACAAAAGAAAGAGAAGAGAGAGAAAGAAGGAAAAAGAAGAATTCTTCATCAATCATAAGACGCTGAAAGAATTTTCGAACATAATCGGTGACAAGCACAGACTATATCAATAGCTTAGCAACTCACAAGAAAATAGAAGAGTAACACCAGTCAATAAAATCTTCAATTGGAATGGCATGGAAGAATTCCTCCATATATTAGAAAGCAATTTGTTAAAGAACAAACTGAACAACATAAAATTTAAATTGATTATACATCATTGAGAAATGTTTGAATCTTGCAGGAACTTGCAAATACAAGGGACAGATCCCTAATGAGTTAGTTGATGAACAACATGAATACAAGAAAGAAGAACTCAAGAGATTTCCCTAGTGGGCCAGAAGGAATCAAGAATAAAAGCAAGAATACTCAAAAGAAGGGCAAGAAACCCAATGAATACAAAGATTGGAAGAAGCATAAAGAATACTTAGAAGAGGGGCATGAAGCTTGACGAATGCAAAGTCTAAAGAGATCAAAGAAGAATGAAGATTACTTAGTCTAAGGCGCGAAGAATGAAAGGGTCTAAAGACCGCAAGGTAGTGCATGATAGGAATTTTCCCAATGGGCATGCATTAGAAGGAAACCCTAAGAAGTAGGTGCACTTAAGATATTTTAAGCCCTTAGAATAGGCACAAGCCCTAAGAAGAGGCGCAGTGAAGAGTGTTGAAAACCCTAAGAAGTAAATGCACTTAAGAGTGTTTAAACCCTTAAAGTAGGCACAAGCCCTAAGAAGAGGCGCACTGAAGTATGTTGAAAACCCTAAGAAGTAGGTGAATTTAAGATCATTTGAAGCCTTTAGAATAGGCGCACTGAAAAGTGTTACTAAACCCTAAGAAGTAGATGGACTAAAGAGTGTTAGAAATCCTAAGAAGTAAGTGCACTGAAGAGTGTTAGAAATCCTAAGAAGTAGGTGCACTAAAGAGTGTTTTATCATAGCACTATAAGGATGCTTTCTAACCCTTGAATGGGCACCTCCGCCCTTAGATGAGCACATCCGCCCTTGAATGGGCACACTTGCCTTGTACATCCGCCCTTGAATGGGCATACTCACCTTAGATAGGCATGTCAGCCCTTGAATGGGCATACTCACCTTAGATAGGCATGTCAGCCCTTGAATGGGCACACTCGTCTTAGATAGGCACGTTAGCCCTTGGGTTGGTACTTGAGCCCCTAAATGGACATACTCACCTTAGATAGGCATGTCAACCCTTGAATGGGTACACTCGCCTTAGATAGGCACGTTCGCCCTTGGAAGGGCATCTCAACCCTTGAATGGGCACATCCGCCCTTAGATGGGCACACTAGCCTTAGATAGGCACGTTCGCCCTTGGATGGGCACACCAGCCTTGGATAGGCACACTCGCCTTGGATAGGCACATCCGCCGTTAAACGAGCACATTCGCCCTTAGATGGGCACATCAGCCCTTGAACAGGTACATTCGTCCTTAAACAAAATAGTAGCACTTGAATGTGTGCATCTTTTCATAGGAGGAAAAGAAGAGAGAGAGATGATAAGAAAGTCTGAAAGAAGGAGGACAAAGAGGAGGATGTTGAGACGGAAGAAAGAAAGACGAAGCAAGAGTACTTTGTCAACTTTTGTATCTCACAAACCTCTCCAAAGTAGGGGGTAAGCTATAGACACTAAATTTTTAAGGCTCGATGAAGGAATCAAGATGAATGTCGAGCAAAGAAAATTACCAATATACCCTTGGAGGCCAAGAAAGGAAAGGTGAGAAGGAGGTGGTGAAAGGTCTCGAAAACTAACATATGACTTCAAAAAATCACAAAAAATATTCCTGGAGGAATCTAATGGTGAATCATATACGGTTGTAAAACTACGGATGTCTAGTTTTTGTAGAAATTTACATATCATGAATCAGAGTTGAATTGAAAAAGTTATAAGCAATTGAATAGACAACGGTTAGAAGGGACCGCGTTGCAAAATTGTAAAATAGAAATGGCAAAACAGCTAGACCACTGTTCACAATGTACTGTTTGTGACACTCCAAATTTTAAGTAGGTTTACCTTATATGCATATTGTAAAAATATGTATTATTAACATAATGAGGTATGTATATATATATATATGGAGAGGGATGAAATTAGATGAGAGATGGAAGGGTGTGAGTGAAAAGCTAAGAAAGTGTGGGGGCTTAACTGAAATGCTTGTGTGATGTATATCTATAAAGCATGGGATAAGTCTAGAAAATTCAATTTTCTTCCCCCTTTCTCTTTGAACGTCCAGTACACTCTCTTCCCATTTTCTCTCAATTTTTGCCGTGGAATCAAGAGGAGAGGAAGGAAATAAGAGTCCAAAAGGTAAAGATTCACTCCTCTCTCTCTAACTCTAGCCATAACCATGCAATTGAGTGATGGTTTATTGTTGTTTGTGATATTTCATGTTAGGCATGTGCTGTAAATGGCTAGAAAAATATGAATTAGAGTGAATTATGGAAGAATTTAAAGATTTGATGATGCTAGGAAGCTAGAAATAAAGTATGAGTATGAATCCTGCAGAGTTGTTTTTCTAAACAGAGCCAAGTCCAAAAATTTCTATAAATTCCATGGTTATTTTCTGAGTCTCAAATTTTTATATGATAAGCTAGACACCTCAACGAGTTTATATAATTTTGAAACACTTGAAAATTCGTAGTGTGTGAATTGTAATAAATTTTTGAAGTTCTGGTTCGAAATTGTGAATTCCTCTATTTTAAAACAGGGCAGCGGGAATGAACTCCATTTGAGGGGGCAAGTCTTTGTAAAATTTCGTGATTTTTAATATGAAAACCCTTGGGTATGTTTTCTGTTAGACTGTAAATTTTCATGGTTTTTGGAGTTATGTGTGAATTGTTATGATTTTTCAAATCTGGACTTAAAGAACTGTGAATGTTAAGTTCCAGAACAGAGTAAGTGAAATAAATTCCGTCTGACTGCCTTGAACTACTTAGAAAATCATGATTTTTGGTGGAATGACTCTTATATGTGTCTAGTTGTAGACTGGAAAGTTTGGTAGAGATTGAATTATTGTAGAATTTTATAAAATTCTTCAAAGTTTCACTGTTCAGTTGAAAGGTCTGCAGATAGATTTGCTGTGTGAATGAAATTAAGGATTTTCAAGGGCTATATGACCTTATTTTGACTCAATAAAATTCATGGACTATAATATGTATGTCTATTTGAGTTCCATGAAGTTTGGTGATGATTGGAAATGAATAATCTCTTCTTATAATAATCCAACCAATATGTGTGTGTGATAGAGTTTAATAAATGATGTTATTGGTTGGGTGAATTGTTGTTAACCTATAAAGGATTTAATAACTTCTAAATGGACACTAATAAGTGTGTCATGACTATGGCAATGGTTACCAGAGAGGAAGGAGAAGAAGAAGAGATGAACTTTAAACAACCGCTTGTCAAGAAATACAGGACAACGAAATTAAGAGGCGAGGCTAATCAGGTAAGTAGCTAGACCCTTCTGAGGACACAACAGACGTTAACTATTAATGAAATGTGTTTAATGACTGCAATTGTGAATATATGTGAGTTGTGTGGATGGAATGTGTATGGGGCCATAAATACATGGACCTTGATATGGGAAATGATTTGATTGGGGTTTATAGTGATTTATGAAATGTGTGATTTCACACACTTTGATGTGTATGTGATTGACTTGTTGGTGTAACTTCTATGTGTGTGAGATATAGAAATGTGAATGTGCCCTCATATATGTGAATTTGTTGTGATATGGCTTGAATAATATTGCCAATGAAACTATGTGTGTATATGAAGGATGAAATACATGCCAAACGTTCTAGGATACTAATTCCTCATGTGGATGGCATGACAAATGAATGTCTATGAAATACCATGTGTATTAGAGTTCCCTGAATATGTATGACTGGGAAACAAATGAGACCAGTTGTACATGGACAAAGTTGTGTAACGATATGTTTGAAATATACTGAAGAGAAATGGAAGGGTTGACACTGATAAAGAAGTTGATAGGTTTCTATGTGTGTAAGAATGATGCCAATGCGTGGATTGTGTACATCCATAAATGTTTATGAGATATGTAGGCTTATTGTATTTATGAATGCATATGTGATTAGTGAAAAGTCTACGTAGAACCTCAATTATGAAAGTTGAACGGCAATATTTTGGTGTGTGAAGGCATGCATCACTATGTGATGTGTTATGCATTTGAAATTTCATGCCAAGCCTATGGGAATATATTGAATGACGAATGTGAAATGTGATACTGTTAAATGCTAGCATTAAAGTGAATGAATTGTGACAAGTTATGATTGGGTTAGAAACTTAATATAAAGCTTCACTTATGTGATCGAAATGTGAAATGTGATATGTGAGTGAAAGCTTAATATAGAGCTTCACTTATGTGATTGAAATGTGAAACGTGATATGTGAGTGAAAGCTTAATATAGAGCTTCACTCATGTGACCGAGATGTGAAATGTGATATGTGAGTGAAAGCTTAATATAGAGCTTCACTTATGTGACTGAAATGTGAAATGTGATATGTGAGTGAAAGCTTAATATAGAGCTTCACTTATGTGACTGAATGTGAAAACTGATATGTGAGTGGCATGCCACAACTTAGGATATTTGGCTTTCATAGCTTGAGGGGAGGTCTGGACCATGTGTTTCTCTAGACGAGATTCGGTAGCATGGGCCCGATATCACCCGGATTGTCAGACTAGCCTCGAGCTATTTCAAGTGTAGGCATCTGAATGTATCCGCATTGTTACGTACTCCCATGGCTTGAGGGGAGGTCTGGACCATGTGTTTCTCTAGATGAGATTCGGTAGCATGGGCCCGGTATCACCCGGATTGTCAGACTAGCCTTGAGCTATTTCATGGGTAGGCCTCTGAATGTATCTGTACTGTTTCGTATTCCCATGGCTTGAGGGGAGGTCTGGACCATGTGTTTCTCTAGACGAGATTCGGTATCATGGGCCCGGTATCACCCGGATTGTCAGACTAGCCTTGAGCTGATTCATGGGTAGGCCTACATATGGGAACTGACGTGAAACGAAAAGTCCTACCTTAATTAGAGAGCATTGTTCCTAAGTATCTGTGACTGTACTGTGGAAGCTTCCAAAATTATGTGAAATACATATCCATATGAACAATGTAGCTAGCTTATGGAAACTCATGTGTGAATGATTTATATATTTATGGGAGCACATGAGTATGTGATAGACTTGTGGAAAGTTTAATTATAAATGAGACATGTGCATGTAAATGGGTGTATGTGATGAGCTTTGACATGGAAAAGCCATGCTTGATTACCCATAGACAGCTATTTATGGAATTAGGAATGTGACTGGATAAGAGAGCAATTGGTCTAGGATATGGCCAATGATACAGGGTTGGTGCAGGAGCATAATTAAATAGTGCAAGAATGCATCTTTAATGGATATAAAGAGATATAGGCAGAGAATTAGCATCGCTGCGTCATACCTTTCGCACTAGAGCACCACTTGCACCGACTCAAGTAAGAGAGAATAGAGAGTTGGCGCATACGTGCCTTTCCTTTGGCATAGGAGCGCGAAACTAAAATTTTCAACGGATTGAAAATCAAAAACTTGGCGTCGCCGTACCAGTTTCCTCGTACAGGGGCGCGTTCCTTGAACATTGAAATCAATATTCTGATTTTCTTAGTGGAGCACTAGTGGCTTGAATACCAAGACATGAACAGTAATTAGTGATTTATGGAATAAGTATTGAATAGTAGTCATATTCTGAAATGGTTATCACCATTAATTGTTTTATTTTGAGTGTTACGCCAGTTTTTATAATTCTGGCTGTTTACTGAGTTTCATACTCACTAGTCTATTGTGTACCTCAGGTATTCGATCAGATAAAGATTTAAGGAGGATTTCGGCATAGCGACGACCGTGTTCCCTTAGCAAGTTCTTTTCCGCTGCAATATTACTACATTGGGTGCGGGTTGTGACACTGTTCATGCATTACTATTCATCCAAATCCCACGTTGGTTTTTTATCACTTTTTCACTCCAATGACAGCCTATATAAGCACACGTCGGGCACACTTCTCAAGGTATCTATAAATCCTCTCTCTCTCCCTCTAGGACATACTCGTGAGAATTTCAAAGAGTCTTTTCTAGTCTAATATTTTTTGAGCGTTTTATATTGCTTTAAACCCAGAAAGGATATGTTCTATGAGCAGTTTTCTCTTCTCTCTCATATTTTCTTCTTTCTTTTTTTTTTTTTTTTGCTTAGAATTAAGCATGTTTATGTTTAATTATGCTTAGAATAAGCATGTTTAGCATTAATTTTTATGCTTAGAAGCGTGATAGAATTATTATGAATTGTTCTAACCCTTATTTGTTTTGCGAGATGGATAAGCATGTCGAGGTAAGTCCGTTATCCCTCCTTTATTTATAAACATGTTTAGAAATTTTATTTTTTTTGTGAATGCTTAGAAACATGTCTAGGAGTACATGCTTAAAATCATGCTTAAGAGCACATTATTAGAATCACACTGGAAAAATTTACATGGTTTGATGAATACCAAGAAATAGCATAGAATAGGTAAAAATTTCCGTTTTGCCATTGAATGTGTTGTTTGGGCTATAATAGCTATGATTGATTTCAATTGATTGAATTAGGCTAGAATATGCCATGAATGACATGTTAGGGCAGAAACACCATGATGAATGATATGAATTAAGCTAGAATAAGCAATAACATAGAAATGCTATGATAGAATTTATCAAAATCTAGGCTAGAATGCCATGATATTAAATTATGGCTTTGTTTGATTTTATTATTGATGCATGTATCAATGTTTATCAAGAAGTGTAATTGTGTGATGCCATGAAGTGATGGTGGACTCACATTGATGGTGAGGTGCCATCATTTAGAATAAATATTCAAATATATGAATGCATGGAATATTTTATTTTATTGTTGAATAATAACTGTTGTAATCCTCTTCCCTTTTCCCATGTTTGATGGAAATGTAATCTTTTCTCCTCCCTCTTTCTATGTATGAATATACAACTGCCATTGATTGAATAATCACCTCATACGCTTAATAAAGGTAAAACATGAGAATATGTGCATAAAATGAACAACACTAAGCAGACTAAGTAACAACACGAGTTATTCCTACTTGGTATTTCCCAAGTGGAGGCTAGATTTATATTCGGGTGAGTAGAAAGACTCGTATCTAACTATTCGAACCCATCTCTGAAGGGATGAGGGTAGTTTAGGTCCCAAAGCGAGGGATCAGATTGCCCCCATTCATTCACAATTAAATAATTGGGTGGCGACTCCTTTCTCCAAACATGTCCATGGCTTATTTGTGCTCCCTTAAGTCTCAAATGAGGCTTTGACACAGTGTCGTAGTCGTAAACGCTATAGTGGGATGAAAGCGCCGTTCACACTAGCCTAATCATGGTAATTATGTCTAATTCAATCAATCAAAGTAATCATGATAATTTCAACCAATCATGACAATTCTTGCCTATCCTATGCTATTTCCTGGCATACTTCAAGGCAATTATAAAATAATTCCTAATCATAATTCTAATCATATAATCTTAAGCATGATTTTAAATATGTGCTCCTAAGCATGATCCTAAACATTCGTAAAGAAGATAAACTCTTAACATGATTCCAAATAAAGAAAGGAAAGTGGGACTTATTGGACACACTTATCCATCTCGCAAAACAAACAAGGATTAGAATAATTCATAATAATCCTAAACATGCTTCTAAGCATTAAAATAAATCCTAGATATGCTTATTGTAAGCAAAGATAAACATAAACATGCTTAATTCTAAGCAAGAAAAACAAAGAAGAAAAATAGAGGAAGAAGAGAGAATTGTTATCAATAACATACCCTTTACGGGTTTAGAGTAATAAAATGCTTAAAAATATTGAACTAGAAAAAATTTCTTGAATTCTCAAGTGTGTTTTTAAGAGGGAAAAGAGAAAATTTCTATGCGTCTTGAAAGTGAGGAGGAAGGCGGGTTTATATAGTTGAGGGCTGAAATTGAAAAAGGAAGGAGGAGGATGAAAAAGGATGGTTGGTGGTAAATTTGCCAAAAATAAGAGAAGGACAGCCGACCGATTGTGGGAGGACTGTCGATCGACAATGAGACAGCCGATCGGCTATGGATGGATCAACGGTAGGTGGTAGGACAGCCAATTGGCTATCCCACAACTATTGATCGGTCGTTATCCATGAACCCCTTAGTTTTGTATTTTTTCAATGCAGTCCCTTTTGACATTCATCTGTTCAATCAACCATAACTCTTCGAGTTCAACCCCGATTCATGATCTGTAAAATTTTATAGAAACTAGACATCTGTAGCTTTGCATCATACATGAATCACCATCATATTTTTCTTGGATTAATTTTTGTGATTTTTTGAAGTCGTGCATCAGTTTTCAAAGCTTTTGGTCAGTTTCTTCTTGTTTTTCTTCTTTTTGCTTCTTAGGCCATTTCGATCATTTCCTTCATTCATCACTCATCATCGAGCCTCAAAAATTCAGTGGGTATAGCGATTGAATATGAGTCGCTCACCCTAAAGACCAAGACAGTCAAAGTAGCGAATATGAGGGTGTGATCATCATCTCATCAAAAGGAAGATGGAACATATCGGTCGTGCCCATCCACCTGCTGACTAGGACCATAATGGTCCAGGCATCACAATGAACCAGCACTATCGACCAACTCATAATGAAGTCCTCAAAGGTCATCGCTCTAATATGTGCCCTAACCGCCTCGTTGGTAATCTCATTATACCAAAGGTGGCCCTGTTGACATTCCCACCATAAAGTTGAGAGCCGGGGTTGCGTAAAAAAAAAGTGCAAAATGAGGTCAGATGATGTCAAGTTCTAAATCTACACGTTTGTATCTTTAGAATCCACATATCTGATGCCTTGTGCAGAATTTAAGTCTCATGCGAATTACGAGAAATTGAAACAGAAGGAAAAGGAGACATACCCAGGTGCAGTCGTGTGTGTCAAGGTTGCAAAGGAAGCCCACATCGTTGGCAATGATCGGCCCATCTAGAGTCATCCATTAGAGGATGGGGACATAAGGAAGGCCAAAGTGGCAAGAGATGACTGAAGGATCTACTGGTGCTAAGCCATCGAGGGAGTGTATAGAGAAGGATTCTAAAGGTTTTGAGAAAGTTTAGAGGTTCTAGGAGAGCTCTGGAAAGTTTTGGATTGAGGAATGAAAAGAAAAGTGAAAAATGAGGAAAATGGAGTTAGTTTATATAGAGGACAACTAACTAGCATATGCCAGTTGTTTCTAGCATGCGCTAGTTTCTTGTGGCATGCACCTGTTCTTGCTAGGAAACTTTCAAACAGCCCCTTGAGGCTAGATTTTAGGAAAAATACCCCTATTTACAAAGTATCCCATCTGCCTTTCTCAACTAGATTGTCACCAAAATGACCAAAACACCCTTACAGCACCTAAAATAACCAGAACTCCCTCACAGCACCTAACATGACAAAAATGCCCTCACAGCACCAAAAATGATCAGGATGCCTTCTTAGTGCCTAATATGACTAAAATGGCTTCACAACATCCAAAATGATCGAAACACCCTCGATACCCAAAATGCAAAGACTACCTCATGATACCTAAGATGACCAAAACACCCTCACAATACTCAAATTTTACCCAAATGACCAAATTATCCCTTCTCCATGAGAGAGCAACATGACTCTCCAATAAGACAACCACTCACAAGTTGACCACATCCAGTCATTGACATAATCAAAATAGCAAGCAGATATCAAAGCTTCATTTGTGACATCAGAAGGTTACAATGTCATGTCCACAATGAAGCAAGAAAAATGAAATGCATGCATGCAATAGAACATGAGGAGCGAAGCTCTTCAAAAATACAAAGTGCTCAAGATTAATCATCCATGGAGTTCAAGCAAACCCATTTTTTGGACTGCCGGAACTAACATCTCAAATTTTCTCATGATGTAGGTACTAGCAACAGTAGTCACTAATTTAACAAAATCCCAAATCGACCAACAGCAATGGTCACAAATTCAACAAGCTCGCGAGTGACCAGTGGCAGTGGTCCTTGAACCAATTCGACCCTCAAACGATTGATGGCAGTGGTCGTGGGTTCGAATATCCAAAAACTAAGGTAGACGAAGGCTAAAGTTTAGACCAGATCCTTAGTGGAGCACAAAAAAAGAAAGAAGTAACCTCAAGTACAATTTAGCCCTCAGTGGGACATCGAGTCTAAACCAAACTTTACCTCTAAGAGACCATGAAGCAAGTCCTTGTGAAACCACGAGGCAATAAAATGAAAGCACCAGAAACGTAAGCAAGTCCTCGTGAAAAGCACGAGGCAATAGGATGGAAGCATCCAAGATTGAGGCAAGTCCTCGAGAAAACATGAGGTAACAGGGTGGAAGCATCCAAAATTGAAGCAAGTCCTCGTGAAAGCACAAGTGTGAACGGGGCTTTCATCCCATTAAAGCATTTGCGACCACGATACTGTGTCAAAGCCTTTTTTGAGACTTAAGAAAACACAAACGAGCCATGGGGACATTTGGAGAAATGGAGTCGCCACCTAATTATTCGATAGGGAATGAATGGGGGCTATTCGATCACTAGTTTCAGGACCTAAATTACCCTCATCCCTTCAAAGATGGGTTCATAAAGTTAGGTACGAGCCATTCGCCTCACCCATATCAAAATCTAGCCTCCATTAGGGTATAAGAAATTAAAATATCTCATGCTATTACATAGTCCATTTAAGTTGTTTGTTTTATGCACACATTCCATTTAATCTTCATTAGACATGTGAGGTGATTATTCAATCAAATAATAGTTATATATTCACCCATAGAAAGAGGGTGGATAATAGAATTACATTTCCTTCAAACATGGGGGAAGGGGAAGAGGATTACATTGATTGTTCTTTGACAATAAATAAAGTAATTTTATTTCTAAACACTTCAAAAATAACATTCATACATTCATTGAATTATAGGTGATGGTCCCTCACCATCAATGTGAGTCCACCACAACTTCATAGCGTCATACAATAGCACTTCTAAACATGGTATATTTAAAGCATATTCATATATTCATAAATCAATTAATTCAATATAAAGCCATAACATAGAATCATGGCACTTCTACCTAGATTTAATAATTCTACCATGGCATTCTACCTATCACTATTCTATCCTAATTTATATTGTCAAGGCATTTTCAGGCTAAACATGGTTATCATGGCATATTCAAGCCTAATCATGGCATTTCTAGCTTAATTCAAATAAGGTTCTTCTAGCCCAATCAAAGCATTCAAGGGGCAATATGGTAATTCTTACGTATTCTATGCTATTTCCTAGCATATATCGAAGCAATTATAAGTTCTCTGATCATGATTCTAATCATGTGCTCCTAAGTATGTTTCTAAGCATTTGCATAGAAAATAAATTCCTATACATGCTTCTAATAAAGAAGGAAAAGCGAGCTTACCACGACACGCTTATCTATCTCACAAAACGAATAAGGACCAGAACAATTCATAATAATCTTAGCATGCTTCTAAGCATCAAATTAAATCATAAACATGCTTATTCCAAGCAAAATAAAACCTAATCATGCTCAATTCTAAGCAAGAAAAGTAAGTTGGGCAGTTGTTGGCAAACCGCCGGGCGATTGTTTGATAGCCGGGCAACTGTCAATCAATAGCCGAGTGACTGTTTTACAATCGACCAGTTGTTCCTATTTTGGCACTTTTCACTGTAACCCCTTCTGACCTTCATTTGTTTGATCATGCAAAACCTTTTCAAATCAACTCCGATTAGTGATCCATAAACATCTAAGAAAACTAGACATCTGCAGCTTCACAATATGATTCATCAATAGATTTCCACTGGATTAATTTATGTGATTTTTTTTAATTCACGTGTTAGTTTTCAAGACCTTCGACCGATTCCTTCCCACTTTTTTCTCTTTTGATTGCCAAGGGCATTCTAGTCATTTTTTCACTTGATATTCATCTTTATTTCATCATCGAGACTAAAAAATAAAGTGTTTATAGCTTACCCCCTACTTTGGAGAGGTCTGTAAGACACAAAGGTCAACAAAGTATTCTCACCTCGTCTTTCCTTCTTCCATCTCGACATCTTCATCTTCATCTCTATCTTCATTCCATCCGACTTCTCATCATCTTTTCTCTTCTTCTATTCCTACAAAAAGATTTGTCAGTTCAAGGGCTAATGCACCCATTTAAGGGATCAGATGCCAATCCACGGGCTATTTTGCCCACCTGAGGTTGAGGTGCCCATTCAAGGCGAATGTGCCCATCTAAGGGCTGAGGTGCCCATTCAAGGGCGAATGTGCCCATTTAAGGGCTCAAAAAACATCCTTATGATGTTATGACAAAACACTCCTCGGTGCACCTACTTCTTAAGATTTCTAACACTTTTCAGTATACCTACTTTGTAGGTTTTCAACAATCTTTAGTGCGCTTCTTCTCTAGGGCTCATGCCTATTTTAAGGGCTTAAAACACTCTTAAGTGCATCTATTTTTTCAAATTTTCAACACTTTTTAGTGCGCCTCTTCTTAGGGCTTGTGCCATTTCTAAGGGCTTAAAACACTCTTAAGTGTACCTACTTCTTAGGGTTTCCTTCTAATGCATGCCCATTGGGAACTACAATACACTGCTTCCAGTCTTTAGAGCTTTTTATCCTTCATGCCTTTGGATAATTGTTCTTCATTCTTTCTTTAATCTCTTTAGACTTTGCATTCGTTGGGTTTCATGCCTTTCTTTTAGGTATTCTTCATGCTTCTTTGATCTTCTTGAGTTTTTGCATTGAATAGATTTCATACCCCTCTTCTAAGTATTTTTCATGCTTTTATTCTTGATTCCTTCTGGGCCGTTGGGAAAAATTGTTGATTTGTGAAGTTCTGACATTCTTCATTCTTGACTACTTTTGCATTTGTCACGCTCTTCACTAGGGAATTTCGTATCGTGATGTTGATTCTCTGACTCACTGGGATTTTTCCATTATCCTTACAAACTCTACAAAATATCAAAGATCTCTTGATGATTTCAAATTCGCTTAAAGTTTTTCACCTTGTTCGGTGCATTCTTCAGTCAAGCTACTTTCTAGATTCTGGAGGAATTCTTCCATATGATTCTGGCCAAAGATTCTGTTGACTGATGTTACTCTTCTTCCCTTGTGAGTTGTTAAGCTATTGCCATGGCCGAGTGCTTGTCACTCGTGTTGTTCGAAAATTCCTTCGGTGTCTTAGGGTTGATGCAGAGTCTTTCTTCTTTTTTCTTTTCCACCTATTCTATCTTTCTTCTCTTTCTTTTTCGCTCTCTTCTCTTTCTCTCCCTTCTTTCTCTCTCTTTTTCTCTATTTTCTCTCTCTTCTCTTCCTATTTTCTCTCTCTTTTCTCTTTTTCTTTCTTTCTTTTTTCCGCTTTCTTTTCTTTTTTTATTGATTTGCCCTTCATTAGAGGGACATTCGACTGACTGTCAAACAGCCGCTCAGCGGTTTGATGGCCAACCAATGCTGAGGGGCCTTTATATGGCCTTTTCATCTTCCTTTCACTTCATTTGTGTGTAACTTCTTTGTTCTATGTCTGATTTAGTTTTGGTTTTCTCTTTCATGTTTGTTTTGACTTCTTCTTTCCAATGGCAGGTTATCCCTATCTTGACTTATATGAGAGGGATCCAGTCTAGAAATAAACGTTGAAGGGTCTACCGAAGGATCAAGAGGCGCCTATTGTTTATGACATGGATTTCCTACAATCACCTAGGTATGCATTCTTCTTCATTCTTTAGTTTCTCCATTTTTTAAGAATTTTCTTGGCATGTACTCATGTAGAGACGTTCGTTTCTCGCCTTACGATTTCCATGAGAACAAGATGTGTGGGCCATTTTTTGGAACCCATACTTGGTTCTTAGAAATAAAAAATGATGTTGTGAATAGAGCTTTCATCCTACCATAGTATTTGCGACCACGACATTGTGTCAAAGTCTCTTTCGAGACTTAAGGGAACACAAACGAGCTATGGCCACGTATAGAGAATGGTTTCGCCACCCAATTATTCAATTAGGAATGAATGGGGGAAATCTGATACCTTGCCTTATGACCGCAACTACCCTCATCCCTTCATAGATGGGTTCAGGAAGTTAGGTATGAGTCATTCGACCCGCCCAGATCAAAATTAGGCCTCCATTAGGAAATACAAAATAATAACATCTCATACCGTTCGTAGTCCACTTAGTGTTGTTCGTTTTACGCACACATTGTTCATTTTATCTTATTTAAGACATTTAAGCGGATTTCATTCTTAGCAGTTGTATGTTCATACAAAGAAAGAAAGAGGAGGATAGAGTTACAATTCCTTTCAAACATGGGGGAAAGGGAAGAGGATTACAACAGTTGTTATTCAACAATAAATTAAATTTTACTTTAACACTTCAAATATAACTTTCATTCATTTGTACAATTGAAACATTCAACAGTAGAAAGCATATTCATGCATATCAAGACATTCAATTTGAGACTCGATAAATAGTGAATTCCTCACCACCACATGTGAGTCTATTCAATGCTTATCAAGTCTCTTTCATGGCATTATTCACGCATTCATTCAATTATTCTAATCATGGTATATACATACATCCATTCATATTAATCAATTAAAATTCAATACTAAGCCATAATCTTGAATCATGGCACTCTAGCCTAGATTTGATAATTCTATCATGGCTTTCTAGCCCATTGCTAGTCAAGCATATTTTATATTAATTCATATTTTCATGGCATTTCTAGCCTAAACATGGTTATCGTGACATTTTCTAGCCTAAATCGAACAATCAAAATCAACCAAGGCTATTCTACCCAATCCAAACGATCAAGGGGCAATATGATAATTTTTACCTATTCTATGCTATTTCCTAGTATGTTTCAAAGCAATGATAAGTCTTCCTATCATGATTCTAAGCATTCGCAAAGGAACATTAAATTCCTAAACATGTTTCTAATAAAGAAGGGATAGCGAACTTACCTCGACACGTTTGTCCATATTGCAAAATAAATAAGTGTTAAACAATTCATAAAACCCTAAACATGCTTATTCTAAGCAATAAAAGTAAATAACAAAATAAGGGGGAGAAGAGAAGACTGCTCTCAAGATGTACGCTTTATGGTTTTTGAGCAAGAGAATGCTTGAAAACTTTATACTGGAAAAGACTTCTCAAATTCTCGAGCGTGCCTTTAAGAGGGAGAAAAGATGATTATATTCAATAATCAATGTGTGGAAAAGTAAGCCAGGGCAGGGGGGTTTATATAGGTGAGGGTTGGATTTGAGAAAGGAAGCAAATTCTGAAAAAGGAAGGTTTTAATTGAAAATTTTCAAAAATAGATGACAAACAGTCGAGCGGCCATCCTCAAACTGTCGAGCGGCTGTTAGACATTCGACCAGTTGTCATTCAGTAGTTGGATAGCAGTTTAATGGTCGATCGATCGTTGGTAAATAGCCGGGCGGTTGTTTGACAACTGATTGGTTGTTCTCTATTTGTCCTTTCCTATTTTGTCCTTTTGCAGTGTGGTCCCTTCAAACTTATATTCGTTTGATTGCACCTAACTTCTCGAATTGAACTTCGATTTATAATCCGTAAATTTTTTAGAAACTTCACATCTGTAGCTTTGTTACGGTGTATGAGTCACCAACAGATTCTTCATGCCTTAATTTCTATGAATTTTTGAAGTTGTATGTTGGTTTTCGAGACGTTTCATGAATTCCTTCTCACCTTTCCTTTCTTGGCCTCTAAGGGCATCTTGGTCATTTTTTTGCTCGACATTCATCTTTATTCGTTCATTGAGCATCAAAAATATAGTGTTAATAGCTTATCCCCTACTTTGGATAGGTTTGTGAGACACAAAAGTTAACAAAGCATTTTTGCTTCGTCTTTCTTTCTTCCCCCTCGACATCTTCATCTTTGTCCTCGTTCTATCAGACTTTCTTGTCATCTTCTTTTTCTCCTTCTACTGCTACAAAAGGTGTGCCCATTCGAGGGCTGAAGAGCCTAGTCAAGGGGGAACGTGTGCCCATTTAAGGGCTTAGGTGCCCATTCAAGGGTGAATGTGTGCCCATCTAAGGGCTAAGATGCATTCTTATGATGCATGCAATACAACTTTCTAGTGCAGACAGGTACATCCCTATGATGCACAATGTGCACCTTCTAGTGTAGAAAAATGCATTATTCTAATGCATGAAGTGCATCCTTAGGGTGCTAAGATAAAACACTCTTTAGTGCACCTACTCCTTAGGGTTTCTAATACTATTCAGTGCATCTATTTCTTAGTGTTTCCAACACTCTTTAGTGCACCTACTTCCTAGGGTTTGTTAAACTCTTTAGTGCGCCTATTTTAAGGGCTTCAAACACTCTTAAGTGTACCTACTTCTTAGGGATTTTAACACTCTTTAGTGTACCTCTTTTTAGGGCTTGTGCCTATTTTAAAGGGCTTAAAATACTCTTAAGTGTACTTACTTCTTAGGGTTTTCAACAGTCTTCAGTGTGCCTCTTCTTAGGTTTGTGCCTATTCTAAGGGCTTCAAGCACTCTTAAGTGCAGTTAGTTCTTAAAGTTTCTTTTTAATGCATGCCCACTTGGAAAACTTCTATCATGCACTACTTCGTGATCCTTAGACCTTTCTATTCTTTATGCCTTTGGCTAAGTATTGTTCATACTTTCTTTGATTTCTTAGGACTTTGCATTCGTTGGGTTTCATTGCCCTATTCTGAGTATTCTTCATTCTTCTTTGATCTTTTCATTCTTTGCATTCATTGGGTTTCATGCCCTTCTTTTTAGTATTCACAACAAGAATTTTGGCCTTATGTGTCAATGCTCTTTATGAATTATGTGTCGGTTTAAAAAAAGAAGGTCAAGTATACAAAGTCAAATCCTTTTTTTATTTATATGTCACTTTCCCATTTTCTGCAAAATTACGCTAAATGCCACAAATATAAATTAACCTAAATTCTCCCACTTTACCCCTTTTTGGTTGACCTAGCCACCTGTCATCTCATGACTCCCTCTCATCTCTTCAACTGAACTTTACCTTTTTTGCATCTCTGAAATCTTCCTGTCCTCTCATCTCGTCTTGTGTCTGAAATCTCTGTTGCATCTCATCTTTGTTGCCATGGGTTTTCAGTCAATGGGGTTTGTGGGAGTGAGTTTTTTAGGTAGTGTGTGGCTTTGAGGCAGTGGAAATCAGATTTTCCCAATGATTTCTCCATTGACCACAGTGGCATTGCTATAGATCATGTCTAATCTCTTGAGATCTCGGTTACAAGAATCCTTTGTTTGTTTTATCAAATCTAATCTGTTGAGATCTCGGTTACAACAAAGCAGAAGAAGGTCTTGCTTTATGCGAGTGGCACCGATCAGTTTGTTTTATCAAATCTATTACTTTTTTTGTTATTATTTCGTAGTATTTTCTAAGCTATGATTTAGATTAAATTAGGTTAGTTAAATTGTTAATAACATAGATTTGTGATGTTTTATTTAGCTTTGTTGTAAGTTTTGATGTGGTTACTTTGTTGAGGTAAGATCTGATTTGTTTGATTTCTTTGTTGCAAATGATGTTGGATAATCTGATTGATAAGTAGATGGGTAGCAAGTGTGGTTGTACTTGTCTTTAGAAAATGGAAATAAATGTGCGTAGAAAAAATGTGGGGCCTAAAATCTAATCATTTGGTTTACTTTTTTGATCTAGAGATAACATGTGTCAAGGTTTAAATTTGTGGTGCAATATTGCTTCTGATATAAACGATGAACTATACAAATGTTACAAATAAAGGAACTCAAAAGGAAAGATTAATGAAATAATTGTAGGTTAATTGGTATTCTCTTTTTTTAATTTTATTTTTAAGAATCTTACTTATGAAAGTAATAAAGATACTGATGGTTTAACATTTTTGTAGCATATGACTTCTTAAACTCTAACCTAAGAAAATTTAATGTGAGCATCTAGTGCAATTCAACGTATAAGAATGACACAAGGTATTCTCCAAATTCATTGATACATGTCCCATGCTCTATTAAACTATTGTGTATAGAAATTTGCTCACTTGTTCAGTTTTACCTCTAAAAATGCATTTGTATTATAACTTTGTGAATTCATTAGACCTGACTCATGGAAATTTCTATACTTTATATCTATGCATGGTTCAAATTGTCCGAGAATAAAATCTCTGTGAATGCTTGAAAATGGACTCCATGATAGTGTACTTATTATTCTTATTTATTTTAAGAAAAAAATAGTTCTAATATATGTTTACCTTAATGTTGTGGATATCATAACATTTATAGTTTGGTTTCAAAAAATTTAAAACGTTCTTATATCAACTTTTTTGTAGATTGCCCTTTTGCATTACATTTTTTCCTTATGTTTTTCACCTAGTAAGTATTCATATTTGTCTTTTTTAGTGGAGATAATTTGCCATATATTGTTGTGATAAGTTTGTAATGGCGTATTGTTGTAATGTTTTCCCATGTGTCTTTACTTTAACCTACTTTACTGCTATTATATTAAATGCTTTTACATTGTGCTCATATGATCTACTTTCCTATTTTATTTATTTTAGATAATAGTGAATATGCATACACTCAATCTTTTCTTACTCCTTGGTGATACATTTCTGAATTGCTTGGTAAACTTATATTTAATCTTCTTTTTCTTTGCTTCCTTATTTTTGAATTATAGTTTTCAACTCAGCAACTAGGTATTTGTTGTTATTTTTTTAGCTTGTATTTTATTGATTCTTGTTGGTTCTATGTTTCAACCTTGAATTTTAATTTTGTTTCATTTCATATGCTCTTTCATGTACATTTTGTGTTGTTCAGTCATAACTTCTTGAAGAATATCTTTGAATTTCTAATTTTGCTGCTCTAAATTGGGTTCATTTGTTGGTAAAAGTTGTTATTTTGAATGTAAACTAGCTCTTTAATGATAAGTATGTCTGGAAATTTTTGATCATCTAATGTATTGGCCCTTTTGTACTGCTAGAGACAAAGTTTGGTGATTTGACTGATATACGTTAAGGAGCGTTCCACACCATTATTTGGTGCCTCTTTTGGGATTTTATGTTAGGCTAGGAGGTGGAAGCTTCTTGTCTTTCAACTATGTAAGCGTGGGAACTTGATTGAGTTTATTAGAGGTGAGTTTTTTGGCTTTTGTTGGTCTCCTTTTTTGTTTTGCTTTTGATAAAATGGAGGAAGAAAGAAATTTCTATAGATTTTCTTTTGAGAACTGATTCTCAAATTCTATTTCTTCATCTTTTTTGCTTTCTTTTTTCTCATTATTATTTTTAAAAATCATTTATTTCGTCAACAAACTTTAAGAAAGTAATTAATATCTTATCTTGAACAATGCTTCAATTTATGTGTTCTGTTGTTTGTTACAAAATCTATATATATATATATATTAGATAGGAGCTCTATTACTTTATCTTGAGTTGGCGTATTTGCTTGGCATTATATATATTTTGGGTACTATTTTTTAGTGTGTAGTTCTTAACGTTGTTGCATAATGTATGTCATTCCTATGAGATATTAGTTCCTTAATAATTCCAATTGTTTACCCTTTAGTATAAGCTTATATTGCTTATTAGCTTCTGTAAGTTTACTTTTAGTAGTAAGCAGTAATGCCTAATTCTACAATATTTGAAATACAAGACTCTAATTGAGATAACTCGATACTTTCAAGTGTTGTAACTGCTTTCAAAAGCTCTGAAGTTTGAACTTCTAGCATCTCCTTTTCCAACGTATTTTGCAGTCGCCCAACTTGTTTATCCAGAGCATCTACATGCAGCTTAATACACTCCTATTGCATATTATATATTTGTTATTCTTTTTTGGGTATCTCTACACTGCTATTTATCTGTATTATCATTGTTCTCCACTTCTAATGATAAAATTTTTACTAATAAATCTTACTGCAAGATGTAATGAAATAGATTTAGAATCACAACATGGAATTCGCAAGTACAACGTATATGCTCGAGAACAACTTGCTAGCTATTTTATTCTGAAATAACCTTCAAACTCTCTGACAAAGTGTCAATATCCAAAAAGGCATATGAGTCCTAATATAATTAATTTTTGTTGACTAACTTGAAATGCTTCACATTAGTTTTTCCAGTGAATCTCATATATATATAGTAGGTGCATATATAGTTTTGATTATGAAATTATATATTTTGATAAATTGAAGCACTCTGAAAGTTTAATTAATATATGATTTTCATTGATCTAAAAGAAGGATAATTGTGGCAATGTGTTTCATTCCTTGTTGCATTATATATTATTTTATTACTTCTCTTGAATTTGTATTTGATAGTAATAGTATTTTATTACTTTCGATATCAATTTGAACTTCTTGATGTTTGTATTATGGAAAAATGTAAAAGATTTGTCTTTTGTATATGGTAGTTGTGCTTATATTTCTTTCCCAATCCAGATCGTACAAATTTGCTTTTTAGGTTCAAGCTATGCAAGTGAAGCTAGTATATGAATCTTTGAGGTGGTATTTATCTTAGTTTTCATACATGTTACAATTTTGAATCTAGTATAAGAATCTTTTATCGTAATACTATCGCTTGTATGTATTTGGTGTTGCATTAATAGCTTGAAACTATAAGAAATTAATAGGGTTAACAAAGAAATATTGATAAGGTCAAACAAAGCTCTCAAATACCAAACTGCACGCATGGAGTAGAGGATTTAGTTTTCCTTAAAAAAGAAAAAAAATTAAAACAGAAGGCTAGAGTGATCTTGACAATCAAAGTTATTAGCAAACATAAACTTTAAGTTTAGTTATTAGCTTGGGCCAACTATAATTTTAATTTCTTTACAATAGGCAAATGTATGATACCCGTAATTAACATGCGTACAAGCTGCTTAGAGAATGAGAAAAGCAATTGCTTTCCACTTAAAACACTTTGTTTGTAGTAGGTACTAGTTATAATCATATTGGTTGTTATAATCACGTTTGGTGACGATTGCTCAATTTTCTTCTTCTTTTATTTATATCTTTTTTTTTTTTTTGTAAACAAATCCTTTTAAGTAAAATGCCTAAACCTTCTTAAGTGGGAGACAAGTTTAAATAGTAATAATAATAATAAATTATTAATTAATTAATAAAAACAACACTTGTGATGTTAACATGTTAGATGATGAATTTGGTTCCAAATTTAAGTGGGAGACAAGTTTAATAAGTGAAACTATAAAAAAGTAATACAAATAATCTTTTGTGTATATCATAATATATCAACTAGTTGCAACTTCTTTTAGTCCTTACTAAGTAAAATGTTTGTTATAATGCTTGATAAAGTTTTCCCCCTCTGTTTTGCTCATAATATTTTATTCTCTTGTTTTTTAATATATTGTTTAACCTTTTGTTGACAATTGATTTACTGACCCTTAATCACTGAGTAAAAAAATTATCTATTTTAATATCTGAAATCTAGCTTAATAATTGTTAAAATTAACAACATTTAATATCCAAATTTATGTTTTGATTGTATACAAATTTGTGTGCTTTTACTCATTAGTTTCATGCATTATATTGGTTTCATTTTCCTGTTTTTATTCTCACAAGTGAAGCAATAAATGTAGGATGTCAGCCCCATATGGAGGAAAAAAAATATAAAACAAGCAGTTGTAGCCATAAAGGTATTGTACTCTAGCGATTCTCCCATTTTTATCATTTAGTTTTCATTAATGAGCTTGTTAATTGCAAGTTGTCTTTCTCCTCACAAGGTCAAATATTGTAGGCTAATAACAACCTTCACTTCTCTCAATTTCTCTCCATTTCGTCTCCTCTCTTAATAATTTTTTTACTTTTGCTTCTCTCTCTCTCTCTCTCTTTGCCTCTATATTTAACTTCTCTTATGCCATGACCCACACTTCACCTCTCCCAATTATTTACATATTCCAGTAGCCTCTCATAACATATATCAACTCTTTTACCTTGAAGCTTTTGTCTTTATCCAGCATATTAACACATCTATTACAACATGCTTTAATGATTCTAAATCCCGACCACATCGTTGAATACTCTACACTTACTCATTTATGCATAAATTTATTTGATTCAATTATTATTGGTACTATCAATTTAGTTATTATTGATTAGTTGCTTTAAACATAATAGATAAGTAAAAGATTATTAGGCAAATGTATTATAATTTTTAGAAGATTGTATCACCATTGAATTAGGCTTTCACGTGCTTCCATCTGTCGAGAAGCTTTCCCTCTGAAAGTTCTGGAGGTATGCAGTTATAAGAAATATAACAGTAAACTGTAAAGTAAATCGACACAGGAGGATTTTACGTGGTTTGGTTATAAAACCTACATCCACGGACAGATATAGAGCTGCAATTCACTGAGTTCTTGTTTGTACAATCTTTAGGACATTTTACAGTGTTTACTCACTCTCACACACTGACCTAATCTTTGACAAACAAAATCCTGCCAAGATCTTATACTCTAGAGACACTGCCCACTCTCTATCGTAGATAACTTAACAATACACTGTTAAGTTACACATAACAATGACATCTGACACAGAATTTCATAAACACTTAACCCGCAAGTTATCCCAAGTGTGTACTAACTCACACAGACTCAATCAACAACTCATATACGATTTCTACCACTCATACATGAATCAAAAGACTCAAAGAATCAAATCAAAGAAGACATTCCTTTTGCGTTGAAGCTCTCTTCTATGAATTCATGGAATACCGAACTAAAGACTCTCTCACAACCAAGACAGCCAACACGTTAATCTCTCAATCACGTTTTCAGCCACCTGAATAGCTTTGTATATATATAGTGAGAGGTCTGACCGAAATCTCCTAGAAATCCTGTAAAAATTCTAATCAAATTCATATTAGGATTAGGAGAAAAAAATAGGAAGTGTTATAAACAAACTCCAAAAGGAATTAGGACAAATAAATATTCTCCTATTCTAATTAGGATACAAGATATTATATCATAATCTAAAGAGATATTTATTCCAAATCAAATACTTCCTAAAATATAATTCTAGAAACATTAAAATAGGAATAAAAATAATATTCTTGTTTTATCACAAGTTGATCAAAACTTATCATGTGCATGGCACATGCATATGTAGTAGACTTTGATACCAACAATCTCCCCTTTTTTGGCAACTTGTGATGAAAATACCAAACTATTTCTGATCAGAGAACATCACACATGATAAGCCAATCATAACAATAAGCTATCATGATATAGCAAACAAAAAAAAAATCATGTGAAAAGAATTAACCAGTGAGCTGTTACAATTCTAATAACAGAACACTGTCAGAATAAGTATATCCTACAATCAAAATGACTTTGTCAAACTGATCAAGCAACACACGTTAATTAATTCATGATCAGAGCAATTATATAAATCAATGCAATCAGATCATGATCAGAGCAAAACATCTAAGCAAAACATTCATCAAATCAAGATATCTTGAATGCATACATAAAGCAAACATAAGAAGATATCTCGAATCGACGCATAAAGCAAACATAAGAAGTTCTACTTACTCCCCCTTACTACTTACTTACATCCCTTGAGAAATAAGCAACAAAAATATAAACAAAATAGAAGTAAGTAACCACAGTAATATCAGACATAACAAAAATATCAGAAAATCAGAAAACTCCTTGATCTCCCCCTTGATTTCAGCACAAGTGCCAAAAGCACTTAACGAAGTCTTGGAGGCTTGCGAACTGGAGGAGAAGAGGAACTGCCAGTGCGCTGCCTAAGTCTGCCAGCCTTTGTTTTGTATCTCTTCCTGGTGGTAGTAGGTGTGGGCTACTTAGAAGCTACAGGAGCAGGTTGCTCTTCAACTGTGTCAAAAGAGGTCGCCATGGTTATGGTTACTGGTCTACAGAAAATTTTCAGAACAGGAAGAGAGAAGCAAGATGCGAGACAAGGAAGAAACTGTTGTGGGAGTATGGAATGAACAGGAGAAGCCCAAAACTGATTCGTAAGATACAAGGCCAAATTTAAAAAATAATTTTGTTTTTAACAAAAGTTAATGTCAAATCTATTTTCAAAACCGTTTCATAACTGACATTAATGGACAAAAATTCAAATTTGATTCCAATTTGAATAAGGAATTCTAATAGAATCAGGATTCTTGAAACTTCTCCCCTCAATTCAATAATGCTGACATGACATTTTTGACACATGGACACACAAGAAAATCAAATTTTGGATAAGCACAAAGAGCATCGTATGTTATGAAAAACATAATAGAACACAGTTAAAAATAACATAGCAGCAATATCTGAACGTCATATGAATCATTCTAAGAAAGCATATTCAAGAGCTATTTTATTTTTCTTTTTAATTTATCACTTAATTCAATTGAGTGATCAACTTGAGCATGCTTCTTACACACACAAAAGTTAGTCTCAATATGAATTTGCTAAATAATACAGTAGCTTTCACACATGTATAGTGGTAGCCCTTTTCCACTTGAGTGGGTGACCTCACCATATTTTGTAGATGCAATGAAGTTACTCTCAATGGATGACTTTCACACATCATATACTGGTAGCCCTCTCTGTATTTTTCACTTTTAAACCAGTATTTAATTATTCACACAATTTTTTATATCACAGCTCACACATGCTTAATTAGAAGAAAACTTATGATATTACAGATACAATTAACATAATAGTAAGCAGTGTTCATTCATGTAATTGACAGATGCCTAAGGCTTTTCTTAGATTTTCAAATCTTGTTGTATCCAATGCCTTAGTGAACAAGTCAGCCAATTGTCTATCAGTGGAGATGTGTTCAATGTGTATCACCTTAGACTCTACTAGTTCCCTTATAAAATGGTATCTTATGTCAATGTGTTTTGTTCTAGAATGCTGAATAGAATTTTTGGAAATATTTACAGCACTAGTATTATCACAAAACACAATTATAGGCTTTTGTTCAATACCATAATCACTCAACATTTGCTTCATCCACAATAGTTGTGTACAACAACTCCCTGCTGCTATGTATTCGGCTTCAGCAGTAGATAAAGAAATAGAATTTTGCTTTTTGCTGTACCATGAAACCAAGTTAGTACCAAGATAAAAACATCCTCCTGAAGTACTTTTTCTATCATCTACATTTCCTGCCCAATCAGCATCACTAAACCGTGCAAGATACTCATTTGTATCTTTAGAAAACCATATTCCATAATCATGTGTTCCATGAACATACCTGATGATTCTCTTAATTGCTGACAGATGTGATTTTTTGGGATTTGCTTGAAATCTAGCACAAAGTCCTACACTAAAGCATAGTTTGGTCTGCTTGTTGTGAGGTATAGTAGGTTGCCAATAATGCTTCTACACAAACTTGCATCAACATCTTTTCCTGCATTGTCTTTTGAAAGTTTTAGATTAGTACTGATAGGAGTTTTCATTGATTTTGCATTCTCAAGCCCAAACTTCTTTACAAGATTTTTAGCATATTTTGATTGAGATATGAATATCCCATCATTCATTTGCTTAACCTGCAATCCAAGAAAGAAATTTAATTCTCTTACCATGCTCATCTCAAACTCTTCCTGCATCAACTTAACAAACTCATTAGTTTTGCTTTTGTTAGTTGATCCGAAGACAATGTCATCAACATATATTTGAGCAACAATAAAATAGTTAGATGCATACTTGATAAACAAAGTCTTATCATTGCTGCCTCTTTTATAACCTTTGTTGATCAAAAAATTTGTCAACCTTTCATACCAAGCTCTAGGAGCTTGTTTCAAACCATACAAAGCTTTGTGTAATCTGTACACAAAATCAGCATGTTTAGGATCTTCAAATCCCTTAGGCTGTTCAACAAAAACTTCTTCATTGAGATAGCCATTTAAAAATGCAATTTTAACATCCATTTGATACAACTTAAAATCAAGCAAACATGCAATTGCAAGTAGTAATCTGATTGACTCAAGTCTAGCTACAGGTGCAAAGGTTTCATCAAAGTCTATGTCTTCAACTTGTGTGTAACCTTGTGCAACTAACCTAGCTTTATTTCTTACTACTTGACCACTTTCATTAGTTTTATTCTTGTAAATCCATTTAGTTCCAATGACATTTGTATCTTCTGGCCTAGGAACTAATTCCCACACTTCATTCCTTTTAAACTAATTAAGTTCATCTTGCATAGCTTGAATCCGCACTTCTTCTTTTAAAGCTTCTTTCACTTTTTTTGGCTCAACTAAAGAAACATAACATGCAAACCTTACCTGATTTCTTACCTTGCTCCGAGTTTTCATCATGCCATTTGGTGTTCCAATGATGAAACTTGTTGGATGCGCCTTTTGAATCCATATGGGTGGATCTTTTCTATCTTCATCATTCTGGATTGGAATTTTGTTCAAATCTGAGTTGTTAGATGTTTCTGTTACGTCAGGTGTAACAGCAGCTGTTTCCTCCTTCATAACAACATCTTCCCTTTTATTGCTGTCTGAATCTGATTTTTCTATCTCTGCTGTGAAGCCATGCTTTCCTCTTGTGAGTACTTTGCATAATCATCAAAGTCATCAAATACTACGTTTGCAGATTCCATGACTACCTTAGTTCTCAGATTGTAAACTCGAAATGCTTTGCTGTTTTGAGCATATCCCACGAAGACTCCTTCATCACTCCTTGGATCTAATTTTCTTAATAGTTCTTTGTCGTTTAAGATGTAACACCTGCAACCAAAGACATGAAAATATTTCAAATTCGGTTTTCTACCTTTCTAATTTTCATAACGTGTCTGGTTAGTGCCAGGTCTAAGAAAAACTCTATTTGAAATATAACGAGCAGTGCTTATTGCTTTAGCCCATAGCCATTTTGTCAACTTCTTGCTATTAAGCATTACTCTTGCCATCTCTTGAAGAGTTCCATTCTTCCTTTCCACAATGCCATTTTGTTCAAGGGTTTTGGGGGCTGAAAACTCATGATCAATTCCATGGTATTTGCAAAAGTTAGCATAGCTAACGTTTTCAAACTCCTTTCCACGATCACTTCTTGTTCTCACAATCCTTCCAATGTTCCTATTTTGCTCATTTTCAAGCTTAACACAATGATTCCTGAAAGCCTCAAAAGTGTTAGATTTTTCTTTAATGAAATCCACCCAAGTAAATCTAGAAAAATCATCCACACAAACAAATATATATCTCTTACCTGTAATGCTTTCAATTTGCATAGGACCCATAAGATCCATGTGAAGCAAATCAAGTATCTTAGAAGTGCTAAGATGTGGATTTGATTTGTGTGAACTTTTGATTTGTTTTCCCATTTGACATGGTCCACAAATTCCATTAACTTTGTCATCAAGTTTAGGAACTCCTTTTACATCACCTAACTTAGTTAATTTAACTAAGTCTTTGTAATTTAAGTGTCCTAACTTTTAATGCCACAATTCTAAATCTGAAATCCTAGCTTGAAATGCAATCTTAACCAAATAACAATTATCCGAAGATCTATTACCTTCAAGAATGCATTTACCAAAATCATCTAAGACCATACATTTGTTTTGTGTGAAATTAACAGCATACTTGTCATCACATACCTGACTAATACTAATAAGATTAGCTTTCAAACCATCAACTAACAAGACATTTTGAAAATTGGGTAAACCTTTGACATTTAAAGTGCCTTTAGCAATGATCTTACTCTTTGCTCCATCTCCATAGGTGACATTACCATCCCTGCATGCTTTAAAATCTATTAAAAACAGTTTATTTCCAGTCATGTGCCTGGAACAACCACTGTCAAAATACCACAAATCATTAAAAGCATGATTAAGTGCAGTAAAAGCAACATGGCATACTGTTTTGTCTTTCCTAACCCACTGCAATCGTGATTTAGGTAACTGTTTGAACTGTTTTGATTTTTTATGCAAAAGATTCAACAATTTAAAGCATCTAGGCCTAATATGTCCCTTTTTACCACAAAAATAGCAAATATGAATGAATTTCCTTACCTTTTCAGGACTGGATTTGAAAGAACTCAGAGGAGAAACAAATGTTTCACTGCTCTTGGAATCAGGACTTGACTTTAATGAGTTAGGTGTTGACCCAGGTATGGCAACCCAAGAGGGGGGGTGAATTGGGTTTTTATTTATAAAAACGGATTTAGAAAACTTTTCTTGAAAGATCAAAATTATTTAAATCTTTCTTTAAGAACAAAGGTGAAGAAGATGAAATAGAATGCAATCAAGAGAATGGCAATAAAGAACAATCACAAGTGCAAGTAAATATAAAGAGATAGGGATAGAGAGAGTGCAAACTCAATTTACGTGGTTCGGCAAACCTTGCCTACGTCCACGGGCTCCTAGCTCCACGAGCTAAGCGTTCCACTAAGTTGTATAAATCTTTACAACTTGCTTGATGAACAACCTCACCAAGACTTTTTCCTTCAACCCTTGATAACACCACACAAGAGTTCTTCTTGATGAACAACCTCACCAAGGCAACTTCCTTCAACCCTTGATAACACCACACCAAGAGTTCTTCTTGATGAACAACCTCACCAAGGTAACTTTCCTCAACCCTTGATAACACCACACCAAGAGTTCTTCTTGATGAACAACCTCACCAAGGCAACTTTCTTCAACCCTTGATAACACCACACCAATAGTTCTTCTTGATGAACAACCTCACCAAGGTAACTTCCTTCAACTCTTGATAACACACAACAAGAGTTCTCTCAAGGATAACTATTATCCTTTACAATAATATCTCACTCTCACCACAATACAAGAACAAAGATAATTTTTACAATAAATGTATAACTCTCTTTAAAGAGTAGATAAATAATATAAAAGCTCTCTAGACTTGATATTTCTCTTGCTTTTTGCTTGATAAAATGCTTCTCTTACACTACTTAAATGCATGGGAGAATGGCTCCTTTTTTAGGCAAATGAGATGAACTTAATCAAGTGAAGACACCAACTCCAAATTTTCTGCCCACCATAAAAACCGTAATTTTGTCTGCCATTTTTGTCATTGTTCTGTTTGAAATTTGAAAATCTGCAAAACATAAAAGATTTTCAATTTGAATAAGCTTTCCAACGCATCAAGAATCAAGTCATTTGGATATCAGTAACTCAAGATATGGCCAAAACACCATTCGGTGCTCATGTGACTTGATTTTTCTTTCTTGTTCGTCTACCAACAAATTTTTTTTTTTTGAATGATAATTCTGTCAGTCTTCCGTTTGAAATTTGAATTTCTTCAAAACATAAAAGATCTTCATATTTGAATAAGCGTTCCAAAACATTAAGATTCAAAGAATTTGGATATCTCTATCTTAAGATATGACCAAAACACCATTCGGTGCTCATGTGAGTTGATTTTCTTCTCTGTGTCAGTTCCAATGCCATAAGAATCAAGTCCTTTTGATTTTTCTAGCTCAAGATATGTCCAAAGGAGTATTCGGTGCTCATGTCAGCTACTTCCATTTGTCTTTCAAATTGCATGATGATTTGGACAACCTTGCACTTGAAATTTGAATTCATTAAAACATATGAAATGTTATAAATTGAGTAATCTTTCCAAAGGCTCAAGAATTATGTCATTTGGATATTTGTATAGATATATATGACCAATTGATTGAACATTGCTCATGTGTCAAATTCCTTGAGTCAATCCTTGTTCTTAAACTTTGGTGCCTTTAACATGTAGTCTTCTCCTTAGCTTCAACACTTCATTTTAATAAGCCTCTTCTTGATTTTTAAAATTATTTCAATGATCTTACTCTTGCACATAAATAAACATGTTAGTAAATCTCAATTAATCAATGTGTATTGTTATCATCAAAATTATCATGTATCCTTAGGGCTAACAATCTCCCCCTTTTTGATGATGACAAACCATTGATTGCTTTAAAATATAATCTAAAATCAAGAATGAAAATAAAATAAAAATTAAACAAAAAGATGGCACTTGTTATGAATATAAGCAATCCAACAATTTCTCCCCCTTTTGTTATCATCAAAAAGATGTAATCAAATTAACTACTCCCCATAAATATATTCTCCCCCTTAACATATGCTACCATTCGAAGATTATCATATTAAAGCAAAATTAAGACATATCCAACATGCCTAATTCTCTTCTAATTATGCAAAATCTATCTTGACTAAGGGTTTTAGTAAAAATATCAGCTAATTGTTTATCGGTGGGAACAAATGCTGAAATAGAAAATTTACTCTTTTGCACATGATCTCTAATAAAATGATGTCTAATCTCTATATGGCTTATCCTAGAGTGTTGTATGGGATTTTTTGAAATGTTGATGGCACTTTTATTGTCACATTTGATGGAATATGATCAAATACCACACCATAATCTTTTAAAATTTGTTTCATCCAAAGAGTTTGTGCACAAAAACTTCCTACTATAATATACTCGGCTTCCGCAGTTGATAAGGCAACAGAATTTTGTTTTCTACTAAACCATGAGACTAATGCATGTCCTAGAAAATGGCAAGAGCCACTAGTGCTCTTTCTATCAAGAAGACTTCCAGCAAAGTCCGCATCGGAATAACTAATTAGATCAAAATTATCACACTTATGATACCAAAGACCTAGATTTATGGTTCCAAGAAGATATCTAAATATCCTTTTGACAGCTTTAAGGTGAGATTCCTTTGGACAAGATTGAAATCTAGCACACATACACACACTAAACATAATATCAGGTCTACTAGCAGTTAAATACAAAAGAGAGCCAATCATACCTCGATATTTTGTTACCTCAACATCTTTTCCTTTCTCATCTTTGTCAAGCTTGGTTAATGTACCCATAGGTGTGTTATATGTCCTTGAATTATCCATGCCAAACTTCTTGAGAAGATCTCTTGTGTATTTAGCTTGATTAATGAAGATCCCATCTATTGATTGCTTGATTTGAAGTCCAAGGAAGAAATTTAATTCTCCCATTAAGCTCATTTCAAATTCTTGTTGCATGCACTTGGAAAATTCCTCACACATAGAGACATTAGTAACACCAAATATAATATCATCAACATAGATTTGAACAATTAATAAATCATCATTTTTTGTTTTAACAAAAAGAGTAGTATCAACTTTTTTCATTTCGAAACCATTACCAATGAGAAATTTGCTCAATCTATCATACCATGCTCTTGGTGCTTGTTTTAAGCCATAAAGTGCCTTTTTGAGTTTGAAAACATGGTTTGGAAAATCATGATTTTGAAAACCAAGAGGTTGCTCTACATATACTTCCTCCATAATGTAACCATTTAAAATGCACTTTTGACATCCATTTGATATAATGTAAAATTTTTATAACATGCAAATGCACACAACATTCTAATTGATTCTAATATAGCAACCGGTGCAAAGGTTTCCTCATAATCAATACCTTCTTCTTGATTGTATCCTTGACCAACAAGTCTAGCTTTGTTTCTAATAATGGTGCCATTTTCATCTACTTTATTTCTAAAAATCCATTTAGTGCCTAGAATAGAATGATTTTTAGGTCTAGGGACTAATTCCCAAACTTGATTTCTCTCAAATTGATTCAATTCTTCTTGCATATCTAAAATCCAACTTTCGTCATTTTCGGCTTCTTTAAAAGATTTTGGTTCAAATTGAGAGACAAAAGCAAAATGATTACAAAAGATCTTAAAAGAAGATCTAGTTTTTATACCTTGTGATGGTTCACCAATATGAGATTTTTTAGGGTGAGCTTTTGCATACCTTCATTCCTTTGATAATCTTGGGAATAATCAATTACTTCCTCAAGCTTTTCTTGTTGAAGTTGTAATTCCTCTTGGCTCTTTTCATCAAGCCTTGAT